>JAEAOA010001187.1:885000-1070000 GCA_016746295.1 Potamilus streckersoni
ATCTATCTATCTATCATCTATCTATCTATCTATCTATCTATCTATCTATCTATCTATCTATCTATCCATCTATCTATCTATCTTTCTATCTATCTATCTATCTATCTATCTATCTATCTATCTATCTATCTATCTATCTATCTATCTATCTATCTATCTATCCATCCATCCATCTATCTATCTACTAAATTTTTTCATTGACATAGCTAGATTCCAAGTATCGTTTTCAAAATAGGGGAGGTGGTTGGTGTGTTAAGTTAAGAGTGAGTAAGAGTTAGTAGTAGGTCACTTTGAGAATATAGGAATTCTTTTAAACTGAAATTTTGCCATATTTGTGTCAGATTCGTACACTTTGGCGTACACATCCTACATTTGTTCAATGGATTATGGGTCAGTTGTAATATGACTTTAGCTATGGTTTTAAAACTCTTTCTCTGTCACTAATGTCATGTGAGTGTATCATTTGAATTTCACGTATACAACACTTTCGGCTATGATGTGGAAGTAAGACATTGGATCGCAGTTAACTGCGTACCACATATTTGATAAATGTTAACTAACATAAATATATACTATATTGTGGTGCGTAAAGTGCGTTTCTCACGAGTATGCATAGACATGCGTATTCAATCACTGCAAGCGCGAGGAAAATGTGTCTATTGATTGTGATCCAACAAGTTGCTTCAATGAGAAAGTTAAATTTCTCTTCCAAGCACACTAACTTCTCAACTGATCAAATGGGCTATTTCATTGATGTGTAGGAGATATATACACTGTGTTGTTGATTGCGTATTTTTAATTTTGAGTACTCTTGAGCAAAAGAAGATTAGCCCTTGACTTGCAAAGATGGCTTGCTTTATGCTTAGTAACGTCGTGTACTTTAGCAGCAGGGAGGGCGAATCCTACAAATTTTTGCGACAAAATCGATTAAAGCCTCAGAATGCCAAATGGAACCTTCCTACGAAATCTCATATTTTAACCAAAAAAAAAAATAAAGTCCCCATTTTACAAATGGAGCCTTAGCGATTTTGTCGCAAATACATTGTCATAACCACCCTCGAAATTGCTGCCATCTACGTCGCAAATATGTTGTCATTTCACCCTCCCTGCTGCTGATTAATACAAATTATTTAACCAAATTATTTGTTAGCTTTTCACAAACAGACTAATCGATAATACTTCACCACGTAGATCAATCAAATTATTTGACTGATCGGTGAGTGTAAAATTAATTCTAGTTAGTAAATCATTTTGACATTGCATATAGACTGGATTAGTCGGATTCTCAACAATTAAAAATCCGGGGGGGTGCTGATGGCGTAAATGAATAAAGAATGTAACCTTGTCGGGCTTGATTTGATTGTTCCATATTAATTTGATAACTTCCTTCGATTACATCACACGTTAAATTAAGTGCGATCACCGATGAAATATTCACATTGTTCGGTGTGATATGTCTACCGTCGCCGTCGGGAAAATTATTATAAGTGAGGATAATAGGCTTCGGCTGGCTATCTTTCCATGATTGATAAATTTTATTAAATCCTTCGTCGATGGCAGTTCTGAGTTTTTTCTTTAACTCGGGAACATTATATCCTGGTAATTTATAATTTGGATTTTCATGTATATTTTTTTTATAATCTTGGGCTGAGCTAGTTTTTGAAATCGGGTTATTTTCATCAGTGAAGAGATTAGTAATCCTCGAATTAAATATTTCCATGTCATCGATGATTTTATTACCCGCGGCGACTACACTAATGAACTCAGCTTGTGTGAGAAGACCGGATCTTAACGACGGTAATAACAATTTAAAATCATCATTCATTTTTTTGAAGATATGGGATTCAATATCTCCGATTGCTGGACTTGTTTCATGTATTTCCAGAATTTCACCTTCCTGTGGGATATAATCATTATAAAGTTGAGTTGTCCTTTCATCTTCACCATATTCATTCTTACCTCGATAAGTTTTTGTAAAGTTTATATCGAGGAGGGTTTTATATCCTTTTGATGGATTTTCAGGTCCTATTTCATCAGTGACGTAATCAGATTTTACAGGCTCGGGCGTGGAATTACCAGCACTTCTAGGTGGATCTTCGGGCCATCCTAATACTGTTCTTATTGAACTGTTATAAATATCTACAACATACCCAGGGGAGCTTATTTCAATTGTAGATGATAGTGTTGGTTCATGAACTGTTATCGCAATTTTTGATTCTTTTTTAGTAATGGATTTTATTCTACGTTGTAATTCATTATTAATTTGCTCAATTTGATAGGATCCAGTTGGTATTGAAACAACGTTCCAATCTGGAGTGTCATCTTTTTTATTCCTATATGCAAATACCAAAGAATTATTAGGTCTCTGATCACCAAATGGAACCGATCTAATATTAGGCCAACTATGATACACTCGTAATTTTGCCAACGCGATTTCCTTTACTGAAACAGGTGAGGAAAATTCACACTGAATTTAGGGTTTGTTGACGATATTGATATCATACTTGTTTTCCGCGGAGTGGTATTTTCTGCTATCCGCTGAAGTAGTTGAATCTCTTGCGACATTATTATTATTATTTACAATGTCTAATTTTGCAATAGATGAAAAAACGCTAGCGTTTTTAATCGTAGTATCATAAATACGTATCATCGCGGAGAATTCGTCTTCGGTAATTATCGTATCATCAATCGATGATGACATCAACGAGGATAATTGTGAGTAACCGTTAGATACTGCTTGATGTTTTACTATATAGTCGTTAAGTTTTTCTTGAGAACACGATGATATTTTTTTAGTAATAGCATTTGCAATTCCAGCAAATGTTGTCACCGCGGAAATAGCAATTGGGACAGCAATCGGAGCTACCATTGTTACTGAAGATAGTATAATACCAGCACCGGCCATTATACCGGATACTGAGTATACTGTAACATCAATTACGGTAATTCTCCTGCGATACTTTTTAATTTTTATTTCATATTCATCAATGAGTGTTTTGAGTTTTGTTAAGAACTCTTTGACGGTATCATAGCGATATTGCGATGACGGAATCATATTATTTTAAAACCTCAAGTGGTTTCTAATTGTTAAAAATTCTAATTTAGATCAGCTACAAACTCCATGTACCATACAAATGATGTCTTATTTAAATTAGGATCAGTGCTTGTTATTGTAAACCGTTTGTATTCATCCAGGTCAATAGTCGTTGAAATCACGTTGTTGTATCCATATGAAGTCGATGATGATATATTAAACTGATTCAGTGACACTATTGTTAATCGATAAATACCCGGCTTTGACACAGTGAGAGTTATTGTATTCTTTTTAGGTTCCCAATCTAATGATCCAGAGAGAACTGTGTATATCATATTTATGATATTCCTCTCATGAGGAATCTTTATTCTTTCAAGTAGCGGAAGATTGTCTGTTTTAAATTTTGTAATATCCTCGATAGATTTTTTAATATTATTAATGTTATCTCTAATAATACTAAATCCAGCATCATTAATATTTTTAATATTGGATTTAATTTCATCAAAATTGGATTTAATTTCAGCGAGAGATGGAGAGGTTACCGCTGGTGTTCCAAAAAAATTATTGATAATATTTCTACGAAGGGAAGTATATGTTGTTATATGTTTTTCAAGTTCTTCATTTAAATATTTTAATGCATCTGTGATTGTAGAAACAAATACACCTGGTTTGAGTTTTCCATCATTTGAATATAACACTATTGTATCTTCAACGACGTCACGTCTTCGTATTAAGACATCATCCAATGAAACATTACTAGATTTCAATTTGCCCTGGCGATCTTGAAATACAACTATTTCCCCAGGATCTACACTTGATAAATTTAATGTCTCGGCGATTTCATCTTCGATTATTTTTTTTACACTTTCGACAGCTAATTTACTATCGGTTTCTGTTTTTTTTTTATTCTGATAAGGTCGTCCCCAAATATCAATCATTATACAAAAACGCTACGTTTTTCTAAATCATAACGCTATCGTTTTTGCCATTGCCTGCTAGTATATTCATTAACAACAACTTGTGGTGGTTTCCTTGGAAATTTAGATATCTCTGCAAGGACATTTAATACTTCACGACCGCATATCGGTGGATCATTTAACTGTTGTGTTGTTAGCGTGGAATAAAAAATTGGAGATGACTTTGTTATTGTGGATACATATCGCATGAATTCTTTTGGTGGAGCTAATCCATATGAATCAAAATAGACAATTCCACGTGGATCAATTGCATATGCGACCCAATGAGTTCCTTTTCCGCTGCTGTTATCAAGATTGATAATACCCGTTTCATTTTTCATTGGTTTTGACGGTAATTGATCTCTCATGAAAACTCCTCTAAATTTTTTTATTGATAATGATTTTACAGCATCAATTAAATCAAAATTGGACATTGGTGAAAATCCTAGGGATTTTTCCACTAATAAGCCGTTCCTGGTATTCTTAGGTCTGTGCCCTTGTACCAATTGTATGGGGTTCCTGGTAGTCTTAGACCCTTTCCTTTTTTTATAGCCTTTCCCAGTAGCTTTTTTCAGGGCCATTCCTGCAGCAGCACCAACGGCTCCTAACGCTGCCGCCTTCGCAACCGCTGGGGCAGCCGCTGCAATCAATGCTGAAATAGCAGCTAACAGCGGGAATATACCACCTGATTTTATCATACTGGCGATTGCTGCTTTCGAAAAATCAATTTGAACTCCTCGTTTGTTCTTTAGCGCATCATTGAAATGTTTTATTTGACGATCTGTCAATGATAATTTATGTGCACCACCGGACATTTGAGTGGGTTTCAGCGTTATTGTGGTTCCACATTCTTTAGCCGACTTTGATTTCAATTTCTTGACCTGACCATCAGTCAACTGGACATTAACAATACTATATGTCATTCTATTCTAAATGTAATTTACACTTTCAATTGATCTTATTGTGAAAATCCTAACTACATGTTTGGAAAATCAAAGGTTTTCCACTGGTGCATCAATAAGTCTCATTCGTCCGCCAACTCCTTCTAACAACATTGATTTATCACTGAGAATGACAGCAACTGCTCTATAATCGGCTATACCAGCAGGGCGTTGTACCCGAGCTTGGAAGTATATATCAACAACAGATTGTCTCATCATGTCAAGATGTTCCAATGAAAAGTAATAAATCGGATAGTGTTTTTCAAAATCAATTTGCGATATTTGCAAACCAGTATCAACATTTTGATCACGACCCATATACGACAATATTCTATGATATACACGAGCTATGTTGTTGTTATCATAATTAAGCTGTACAATCTCTGCTGGCTCTTGTTGTCCGTTTATTCTCAACGAAACTTCACTTACTCCTAATTTATCAAATATCATATGACTAGATAATTGTCGACCCACTCGATTTTCCATCCTGTAACGCTATAAAGATATGACGTGGAGCTGAAACACCTTGTTTTGATGCTAAGTGCCATGTAAATGTGCCATTTACATTATCCTGCTTCGTATCAGTCGTTGTTGTTAGCCAACTTAGTAATGATTTTCCACCTGTGTCCATAAACGATAGTAATTGTTGCTCTATTGTAACTGCTGGTGTCAAGACGGGTATCCATAGTACCAATTTCTTTAAAATGACTTTACCATCATCAAAACCATTAGCACGCCAAATTGCATCATTGTCATTTTCTTTTCGCACTAACACGACTGTATGCTTTGCTCCATAGATGACTTTTCTGACATTTCTACAGAATCCGAATATATGATGTAACGGAATTGCACATGAAAACCGTCGATGCTGTCCTTTCAATGTTCCATTTCGTGTTGCAAATCCTAGATTGAAATTACCATTGACCCTTTTTAAAATGTCGAATTCAGCGGCTGGTCTATCTTCACGGTCTAGATTAGCTGCGAGTTGTTGTTCAGCCAATGCAGTAGCTTGCGCAGTTCGTACTTTAATAAACTGAATATGGTCAGCATGATCAGAAGTATCCTTAGCAAACATCATAGACGGACCAGCCGACCTTGTATAATCATCAGAATATCTCGCAAGTCCGATTATTGTTGTTGCAATATCAACATTTTGTTCTATTGATTCAATTTCTTTTCCATCAATGATATATCTTGCACTGTTAAATAGCGCCATAATGCCATTATTTACGAAACCAACTCGGATATTTGGGTCATCCCCATATGGCGTATCAGCTGCAACATTTGTTACAAGCTCTCCTTCTACTTCAATAAATGCCAAACACGGCAAAAAGTATCTACTTGTATCTTGAACTTGAAGTTCAACTCTCCCCCGTTGATTAGGCTCTCTTGCAGGATAGGCATAATACTGATAGTTAATTTTAGAATCATCTTTATTCACCGGCGCTGCCATATCAAACGCTGGATCAGCAATTTTTTTAAATGCCATTTATACTAAAACGTATCGTTTTTCTAAATGTAGTAATGCTATCATTTTCTTTTTCGTCTGACATTTTTACGATTTCCTCCAAGACCGCTTCCCGCTATCATACTTGCAATATTACTACTATCTGGTGAAGTCATTGCTAATGATGCTAGTTTTTGTTCCACTGCGTTATTTATCACTTTACTGACATTTGCAGGCATCATTGTTGTTGAAGGTAGCGGTGTTGAAACTATTTGTGGTGGTTTTCGTCCGAATCTAGATTTCACCAATTACGTTATTCTATTCTTTGCGGTAGAAAAGGCCGTTCCTGCAAGATCTCCAACAGCGTTAATTCCCTTATTACGAATAACATCAATGGCTTTCATCGCTAATTGTTTAGCAATTGGTGCTACTTTTGGGGCTATTTTTGTGAATAAACCCGCTATGGTATTTCCAAGGCCGTCTCCATAGTATGCCTTATAAACGGGCAATCTTGAGTTTACTACATACACGTTTGTTGGTTTATTGTGATTATAGTGTACTATCATCTTATTTTAAATGACTTTGTAATTTCTAAATGCAAGCAATTAGAAATTTCAATCGCTATAATAACCACTAAATTCCCCTGGAATTCCGTCCATTAACTCATCCAAGAGTTCTCGATACGTATGAATATCAATTATCCCACCTTGGAATAATCGTCTGCAAATATCAAATGCTTCATTAGTTATTTCGACTGAGTTATTCCCAGCTCGCTTACCTCCCATAAGAACCTCAAGTCGTGATATATCATTAATGATATTACTAGGACACATATGAGAATCATGATGAGAACTTCCATAACACTTTCCTAAAGTTCTTTCTGATTCGGAAACGTTTTGAATTTCTGGAGCTGGTTCGGAAACGTTTTGAATTTCTGGAGCTGGTTCGGAAACGTTTTGAATTTCTGGAGATTGTCGACCTCGACCTTGACCTCGACCTCGACCTCGACTTCGTCCTCGACCTTGTTGTTGTTCTTTTCGTTGTTCTTTTAGTTGTTGTTGTTCTATACCATACGCATTAGCTCCAATTTTAAAAGCATTGTACTCCAATGTATCCTTATTTAAATTGCCGGTGATTTCTTTATTAATTTTATATATCCAATCCACCCATTGATCTTTTTTTATTGTGTTTTTTTATACTCGTCTTTTAAAAAATTCTCCCTAATATAATAACTTTTGACAGCGAGGTCACCAAATAACTCATAGTCTTCAGTTTTCAGCAATTGAATTCGTTTGATTTCTGCTATAGCTTCATCAGTGAATTTCTCGTTAAAAGGAACACTTTTTTTAGTGGAACCTTTTTCAATAGAATCACTAGCATCTTCAACGGGGTTATCATCAATATCAATATTACCCATTATTTCTCGCTGAGTTTGTAACTCACCTGAAAGCTGTTTTATTCCCTCGTGAGTTTTTTCAGTTTCTGTAGCAATCTTTCCTAATACATCAATAATAGGTACTGCTCCCTCTTTAGGGATGTCGCCGTATATAGCACGTTCTGTTGCAAGTTTCATATCTTTAGTGGCTTTAGTTACAGGGGCAAAAAGTTGTTCGCTCCCAATAGAAAAGTCCGTCTGCGCTTGCTGTCTAAGTTGTAGTTTATCTCGCACGTCATCTCGAATTGGTATAAACTTTTTCAGTAATGCTAACCTCTCACGGGCTAGTCTGGTAGTTAATGCTTCTGATGTCATTATTGGAAATGCTAACGTTTTTTCAATTGTGGGTTTCAATACTTGCATTTTCAGACTCATCAATCAAACGTCTTATAGATTTCACTTTCAAAGCAATATCTGACCGAACTTGGTACTGTTCCCCGAGTTTCTTTCTAATGGCTTCAACTATACTAAATAGCCGAATGAATAAATTAATATCATTGTTATACAAAGAAGCATTAACCGCTTTTTGGATTCTTTTTATCAGTGAATACATTTTAGGTAGAACATATCTTCCACGTTTCAATTGTATATCAATTTGTTCAAATTCATTCAAAAGTCTGTCTTCATTCAAAAATTCAGAAAGTACGATTCCTTGATTTCTTAAATTTGATATTTCTGTGATGATAGATGTAATATCTTGAAATTCCATTTATTGAATATTATTACTAATGTATTTTCTTATCTTTAAAATATTTGTATCAAAGATATTCATATATAAAAAAAACAAACAAAACATATACAATGCCCTGTCTCAGGCATACATTAAAGACTTATACAATACCCTAACTCCCCAATCGAGTTCAAGGGCGGGTTATATGGGTATTAGACGTGAAATCCAGGTGATTTCTTTACAAACATTGAACATATAACATGAAGCCTCATTTGGAAACCACTTTCACGCCAAACGACGTCAAAGAGGCCCAGAGGGGGGACAGCACATTCTTGGAACTCATTTATTGCCTTTGCATTAAATAAGCCCAAGGGCCACAAACATAGATCTCCCAATTGGAAGCTCTAACGTAACAAATGCTATATTAGGTCTTCCGGAAGATATGTTGTGGGGGGGAACAGTACATTACATATAGGATGGTTATATATACAATGCGATTATATAGGATGATTATATATACAATGAGATGATAGGATGATATTATATATACTAGGGACAGTACATTACATATAGGATGGTTATATATACAATGAAATGATAGGATGGTTATATATACAATGAAATGATAGGATGGTATGATAGGGACAGTACATTACATATAGGATGGTTATACAATGAAATGATAGGATGGTATGATAGGGACAGTACAGGACGATACAAACATGAAACGACGGGGCGGACCTACACCCAATCTACCAATCAAAAGCAACCCAAGAAATTAACCCTGGTTGCAGTTGAAAAAATTCAACCACACCATGTCAATGGCGTGGGAGTTTTGATTGGCAAATTGGGCTTCGTTTAAAGCCCCAAACTTATTACGGCTCATATTATATATAAGGTGACTAATACTGCAGTGTCAATGTGTAGGTGTGTATTTATTTTCCTAGCATTTCAGAATGAATATTGTGTAGTAATTTCAATGGAAGCTAAATATTTAAATAAAACATTAAAACAAGAAATACAACTGTTAAATAATAGCAAATAGCAATAATTTTTTTTATTAATTTCTATAATATTACGATTAAATAATCGTAGTAATAATGGATTTACATGACGAGATAACTCTGTCATGGGGATCCCTGTCAATTCAGGACCTGCTATTCGAGAAAGATATTTTTCTGTGTCATTGGAAATTTTATTACATGTAGCCACACTAAAAAAAACTAAACTACATGTAGCGCGTTTTACTACCTTGACCTCACATACAATCTATTTTAATTTGTAATTACAAAGTAATTTCATTTTCATACAAAATCTAAACAGCGCTGTTAACGCTGTCTTTGTAATTGGGATTTTTAAAAAATCTATTAATAGAACCTTGACCTCGGCCATACATAACTCTGTCAAATTGTCTACCTACAGGTTTTTCCAACAAAACCCTAACTGCTTTTCTCAATACAGTCTTTAGAAACAAGAAACAATAACACAAAATCAAAATCCGTAACCTGATACGTATATATATATACCGAGTTAACCATTAAATACGTACATGAGATCACACACATCATTAATTCAATCCAATTTCACATGTGTTCTCGCACGAATTACATATCCGGGAATCAATATCGAAAGTAGGATAGTCACGTGACGATCAGTAGTAATGAGGGGAAATACGGAACAAAATTAAAAGAATAAAAAAATATATTCTATTAATAGTAATTATTGAGAGTCATTTTATGCGTATGAAAACTTTATTCTATGTCCATTTTTCTTTGAGATAGCTGTTTGATAAATCCCTTCAGCAACTCTTTGTACTGAAGGAATACATATTCCAAAATATTTTCCCGCAGCATTCATTGAATGAAAAACTCTTTCTTCATTCGTCGCTGTATCAAATGATTTAACTCCCCTGCGTCGTTTTGAGTATTTCCCTGTCTTTCCTCTTTTTGTATTCTCTCTTTGAGAAATACATTGTAAATTTTCAAGAGAATTATTTTGAATATTAGAATCAATGTGATCAATAACACAGCCATCTTTAATCGGTCCCATATAACACTCAAAGACTGCCCTATGACAGAGATATCCCTTTCTTCCAGCAGTAAATTGCAAGTATCCCTGATTATTAACAAAACCAATTGGCTTTTTCAGTCTACAGTGTCTAACAACACCATTACGAGATATTTCATAATTAACAAGTATTGGATGTGGTCTGAATTCTTGCTCCATTTATATATAATAATACTATTTGTCTAATTCATCATTTGCTTTAATTATAAATCTATTAATGTAGTCTTGAGGGGTTTTTATGATTTTGTCTTTGACAGAGTCATGGTTAGGGTCAATGATAGCGTTTTTTATTCGTTTATCATAATAACGTTTCAATTCTCTAAACCGCTTACCCCCACAATTGATACATAATTGTGATTTTCCTCTCACACCCACCCCACAATTTATGCATGGGGACGGGCCTGTCGAATTATTTCTGACACTCTGTAAGTGATATCCACAGAATTCACCTCTACACGATTTATTGCATGGGGTTACTGATCCGATCATAAGCCATTTGCAGTGATTCATTATATATAAACAAACTTTTCTATTTAAATACTTGTCTTATTTATATGAATGAAGAATTCAAGAGATTATCGGCAATCAAGCCTTGGAAAAATATTAAATTCAATCTTGATAGAACTCTCGAAGATGTACCAAAAGAGAGAATAAATAATAGAAGTCTGATTAGAAAAATACGAGATTGTGTTCAAGAGTTTAAACAGGACGGTGCATCACACACCTGGTCAACATTTAAAATCGATGGTGTTGTTGATGCTAGAATGAATGATGAAACAGCAGCTATGATACTATCACAACTTGGCAATAAACGGTATTTTCTCAGAGTGAAATTCATTATCAATTTAGAATCGGGCGAATGGTTTATAAGAGACAAGTTTGAGCCAATTCTCAAAGATAGGACAACAGTCATTGTTAGCCGTGATTCCAGACCAGGGCTGTTAACTGGAATTGATAAACCATACTATGAAAAAGCGTATCCAGAAACAGCAATCGTTTATGGGATGTATCCGTTAAATAAGAAACCTGACATTGGAAAACTAGCACCAATGAAACAGTCAACGTCAGTGGAAAAGCCACTCAACTGTGTGGCACAACGAGTCTTAGAACACTTTACAAATGCACTCCGTGGTAATAAATTAACCGATCTAAGACATAAAAAATAGATCAATGGGAGCTAACAGTGAAAGAGAACGGAGCAACTATTTCCGATATAGCTAGATTGGAAAAGTCGTTGAGATTTCCGATAACCGTTTTAACGATAACTGGCGAAGTATTATACGAATCGAAATACAATAAAAACGGAGCTCCAATCAAAATTATTGATCATAACAAACACGCATGGACATCCGCGGTTACAATATTCCCGCGAGACAGAACAGTGAAGTATATCCCAGAAGAATTCACCAAGGATGGCATTCTCACTGAAGAAAGATTATTCGATGCTATTGCTAGTTTGTGTAAAAACGACCCTGTATCAGTATGGCTACTTCATAGTTTTGAAGATGAAGAATGTCAATTCAATCAATTTGTGAAACCTAACGGTGAATTATATCGTACTGAAAGTCTACATAATAGGATGAAAAATCTAGCAATAAGTCTCAGTGAAAACGCTAGCGTTTTTAATGAAAAATCCGAAGATTACGAACAGTTACTTACAAATTGTTTTACAATTCCATCGGTTGCAGCTCATTTTGCAAGAAAGAAAAATAATTGGAAACCAACACGAAAAGAGTTTTTACAGGATGTTCAATCCAGCTGTTTGGAATATTATCATGGCGGTCTATGGAACGTTAAATACAATCGTGAGAGTATGATATCAGTTGATATCGTTGCTTGTTATCCAGGAAGTTTTCTAGGATATGGATTCGCTGGTGAGTATTTTAAACGGTTTGGACATCCCACACATGAAATGACTCGCGTTGCTATTAATGGACCACTGCCTGATTTTGATTTGACCGGTTTTGCTTGCGTAGTATCATTTGAATTCGCTGAAGGACTTCATCCGTGTTGTTATGTTTGGATTGGTAGACACATGGCTGAAAGGATGTGGTTACCAATAGTGTTATTGCGATATATGATTGATTGTAAAATGTTAGTTTCGTTGATTGTCAGCGAAGCGATTATCTCATATCAAAAACAAACCAATGTCTGGTTACCAGAACCAGAATGTCTTGATAGTATAATCGATAAGTCTAGAAAACATATTGATGCTGACGAGGAGTACATCATTGAATGGTCAAAAAAGATATTTAATCAACGAAATAGTGAAGCAAAGGATCTTGGCCGAAGAATAATCGGTAAATTTACACAAGGTGGAAAAAAAATTTAACTTTAAAAGACAATCCTCACGATTGATTATAGATGATGCCGAATACGACTTCGTTATTAAAGATGCAGTAGAGAAAAATAGATACGCAAATTGTAAAACAGCCTTTTTGTCCAATAAAACAAAGTTAGGTAGAATTGTTACTTACAGTGATGGAGAAAGCTCTGCATATCTACATTTGAGAGCTTCTATGCTGGGTTATGCATCTATCAATTTATTTGCAATGATAAATAGATTTCCTAGTATAGCAGTTAGAGTTGCAATTGATTCAATGTATGTCGATAAAAAATATATCAAAGAGATAACTAAATTTACTAATAGCGAAGAGACTTGGGGAACATGGCGAATTAAACATGAAATACAATGCAATTATTCTGAATCAGCAGACCTTGAGATTAAAAGACGTTACCTGAAGAACGATAATTCTATCAGTGAAAAATCCGAAGGATTTTCTATGTCTAAAGCACCACCGATATAAGATCCAATTTGTAGATATAAAACAGTTTATTTAAACGGTTGTGGTGGATCTGGAAAGACAACACGTGCGATAGAATTATATCGAGAGAGAACGTCCATGATTGTACTCACACCAACCCATAGACTAGCGAGAGAGATAAAACAACGAAATGTTGAAGCTTGCACGTATCATAGTTTTTTTCGATACAAGGGCGATGCTTGGACTCCTGAGCGAATGGGTGAGAAATTTATTCCAGCGGTTATTATTTGGGATGAAGCATGTACTGTTTCAGAAGATGTATTAAAAATGTTTCTTGATTGGTTATTGCAAAATAATACAAAAGTTATATTGTGCGGCGATCATGGTCAACCACCACCATTTGTTGGTAGAAGTCCACATAATTGGTTAAAAGGATTTGTTGATTATTACGAAGAAATTGATACTGACTATAGAGCACTCGATGAGCAGTTACGTGAGTTTAAAAAACTAATTAGATTACAACCCGATAGAATTCAATGTGAAGTAGCGCGTGAAATAATTTCTGAAACACCTTTGAATGATTTTTGGGAAACATGGAAACCAAATGATTTTGTAGTAGCAAGTAGAAAGATAGTCAGAGACGCACTTCAGAAAAAGTTGTTTGAGCTACACAAGAAAAAATTCCCAACGTTTCCAGTACCGTTGTGTTATAGACCATTGGATACACGAAAGCAGAATATTGAAGTTGAAATTCCAGGCCAGACGGAGAAACAGATTCTAGTGTTAAATGATATTGTACTAGTTGATATCAATACTGTAGAAGATGCATTATGCGCTAATAAATCACCATGGACGCTTGGTTATGTAACAACAATACACTCGTCACAAGGATTGACCATCACGGATACAATTGTTTGGATAGTTGATAATCGCATTGAATGGTCAAATTTAGTCTATCTCGCAGTGTCCAGAGTACGACGAATAAATCAACTACGAAGGATTGTTTTCGATGATGATTTTAATGCAAACGATGATAACACTGATATTAGCATCATTAATAAAAAAACTCTCTGGTTACAAACAGCAGGACAAAAAAAAACAACGAGAATTTGATATTGATGCTGAAGTAATAATCGCATTAAAAGAACAACAGAATAATCACTGCGCCAGTTGCAATTGTATAATGCACTGGCAGTATTCGGATAAAGACCCTCGACAATTCACCGTAGACAGAAAAAATAACAGTCTTGGTCATGTCAGAAACAATGTGATGTTGACCTGTCTTGAGTGTAATAGACGTAACGGAGCTAGTTAAGACCATGTGGCGGTAATTGAGTATTGTCCGGAATAACTTGTAGTTGTTCGCGTGTAAAACCACGCTGAGGTGCAGTTGAATCCAATCTGTAGATTGGAGGTCTACCAGTTGATCTCGTTATGGTTGAAATTTTATGCGTAGTAACACTCCATATAGGATCAGTAGCTCTTCTTTTACCACCTTCAAGCTCTCCTGGTTCGTATAAATATCTCACAGTAACATCACCGAGAAGTGGCTGAGTGCTAACCCGCTGTGGTTGTTCGGGAATATATTCTTTTTTTATTGCAATATTTGGTTTCATATTAATAGTTCGAGTAATCTCGTTATTTAACGCTGCAACTACACTCGGTAACCTTTGGACCCATTCACGAGATCGTTTTTCTTGGATGAATTCTTTTGCATATTGATATCCAAATAACCGTTCTGCAAGAGTTCGATTAAATCGTTCTACAATTGCCTGATCACGATGTAACGCAGTATGCCCCCGTCGTATTGTAACATTATGAGTTTTCATTGTTGATAGAACAGCACATTGAAACTCTTTGCCAGGATCAACTTATAATAGATTTGGCCATCTTAGAGGACCTCGTCTATAAATCCTTTCAAATGCAGAAGCGACTTCAGAAGCTGACTTTGTTTTCAATGGTTCTGCTTGTTTAAATCGACTCGCAATATCAACTACAGTTAGCGCGTATTTGTAACCATGGTCATGTGGTAAAAACAATAAATCAGCCTGATGAACTTCATTGGGTACGGTAACATCAAAATGAGAATAATTAATTTGTTTAGGCGGTGGTAGATAAATTTGCCATATAGCTTGTTTGGATAACCAATCTTTTGCAGTGGATTTTTTCACTTTTGCAGCGTTAGCGAGTTTACTAATTGCTGCTTTACCCCTCCAGTATCCTTTCGGAGAATAATAAATAGATTCCATACTATAAAAAACACTAGTGTTTTTAATTACCAGCACCTAACACTAATTTGCCTTTCATAGCTGATTTGACCAACCATGAAGCCAATTTTTCTTTGAAGGATTTATCAGGAATAGCATTTAACGCATGAATTAATTTTACATCCGCGATATGTCTTTGTTGCAAATTATTGCTTTTATATGCAACATCATGAGCATGACATGCCTTATCAATAGCATTTATCGGATACTCACCAGGCCGGGGCTGATTTTGATCATCAAGTCTGATATCTAATCTCGTTCAGGGACCTCAGTAGCTATATCCTGGAAAGTGTTTTTCTCCGGGGTATTTTGCCCATGGGGTTCCGGGGAGTTTTCCAAGTTTTGCGGCAATATCACCTCCGAGTTGCTTTTTTATTCAAAAATCGAAATTTTTTTGTACCACATGTTACACACTTACCAGTAAGCGCTAGTCTATTGTTTTTAGTTGTAATGGTTGTCTGATCGGTTGTATCAGTACGCTGTTTACACTTAACACAATATAGATCCATAATTTATATATAGAGTTATGAATATAATTGACTTTTCAGCGACTAAAAGAAGAGAACCGGTGAAACACCACGCAGCGCTTCCGAATTCTGTCCGTGCCATTATAATCGGACCATCTGGATCGGGCAAAACACAATTGCTGCTTAATTTGATAATGCGATTTATGAAGTGGGATAAATTATATTTAGTTGCACCATCCGTAGATGATCAACGGTGCTATGAAGTGCTAAAAGATTATAATGAAAATGCATCAGAAATTAAAGGTGAAAGTGTAATCGACTTTATTACTGATATTAATGATGCACCATGCGTAGATGACCTCGATGGAGACATAAACAATCTTGTAGTGTACGATGATGTAATGTTAGATAATCAAAAGAACCCTGCTAGAGTATTTTCCCGAGGTAGGCATAAAAACACTGACGTGATATATGTCACTCAACGATATACTCAAATTCCAAAAGTGATTCGCGATAACTGTAATATTCTTGCTGTATTCAACGGCGTTGATACACATACGCTACGAAATATTTGGCAGACATGGTGTTCCGATATGGACTTCAATGGATTTAAAAATTACTTTGGTCATGCTCAGTCTGTCCCATATGGATTTATAACAATAAATTTACACGACCCTCGGTCACGATATCGTATTGGACTTCATCAAATATTTGGTTAAATAATTTGTATTAATCAGCAGCAGGGAGGGTGAAATGACAACATATTTGCGACGTAGATGGCAGCAATTTCGAGGGTGGTTATGACAATGTATTTGCGACAAAATCGCTAAGGCTCCATTTGTAAAATGGGGACTTTATTTTTTTGGTTAAAATATGAGATTTCGTAGGAAGGTTCCATTTGGCATTCTGAGGCTTTAATCGATTTTGTCGCAAAAATTTGTAGGATTCGCCCTCCCTGCTGCTACTTTATTTACATATTTTGTTTCTATTTACAATAAATTATAAACTCTAACCTTTCAATGTGAAACTTATCTTTTTCTTCCTTTATAAAGCCTTGTTTAAGTTCACCTATCTTTACGGAGCACTCACACCTCACCTCTGCCCGCATGGGTTTGGCCAATAAGGGTATGCCCGAAAGCGTTTCAGCAGTTTCACATGCTTTAGGTTAAACACAGGCTTTATTATCTCACTCAGGAATAGTTTTTCCATAGCTTTAGCTTGTTCCGGTTCAAAGGTTTGTCCCGGTTCTTGATAAATATATATATATATATATATATATATATATATATATATATATATATATATATATATATATATATATATATATATATATATATATATATATCTTTTCGTGAAAAAGGTATGACGCAAATAAGTAAACTACACTCGTATCAGATCTATCTTTACTGCAATTCATTAAAGTATATTTTCACACTGCTGTAAGTTTCGTGTGTAACAGACAAAAATGCTATCTGACACATCCTAAAATTGCATCTAATTACAAATAAAGCACTTGTTACGTACTACCAGGCCCAGCCCTAGGAGGTACAGGGCCCCAGGCAGCATGCGGGGCCCCAGGCAGCAAGAGATGAGTGCGAGGTCTCCAGCAAAAATAATTACATTGCGGAAAAGCGCGGCGCCAAAGGCGGTTACCTTTTTCGTCTTGCCCTAGGGTCGGGCCTGCATACTGCTTGATAGCCACAATCTTTTAAAGTAAAGTACAGTTGTACAAGAATTTATTTAGAACTAAGCACGCTTATTGATGTTCCTGCACCGAGGAAAACCTTTTATACTCAAGTAAAATAGCGTATAAAAGGTGAACCACAGAATGTGTTCCGTTTGAATTGATTAACAAAGTACATTGCCAATTTGTTGCCAGTGATATTTACTGATTACGTAATCCAGATCAATATCGAAGTATGAAACCAATGAAATCTTGAAATTTTTACAGTATAACGTAATTTAGCAACATTCGTTTTTAAAAACTGTTATTCGTGACACATATCGACATTTATTCATCGGGATAATTTAATAAAATTTTCAGAATATGCTAAATTATTGGTTATTGACAAAATATAAGGTCTTGATTTGATGTAATATGATAATGAATGGTATGGAGTGATCTCTTTCGATACAAAATTAAACAGTTTTTTTTTTGTTCTTAGACACACACAGTGAACGCTCGGATGCAAAAATAAAACAACATTAACCCACCCAAACCCACCACAAAAAGACCCAGAAGTATTACCTTCCATTATGTTGGTGAGGACGATATAGCCAATGCTCGTGTAAAGGTTTTCGTGTTTTGTTTCTCGAAATGCATTTAAAAAAACCTGCAGCACTGTAACATTGTCGGTTTGACGTTCGATCCACTTTCTTACTTTAGTATGTATTTGATTTTAATAATCTGATTTCTTTACACAGCGAAGGATCATTCCATAGTCAATGGAAACAAAAACATTGTGAGCAAAATAATTTAATGAAGAATCAGTCCAATAAAACCAGGTTTTGCGCGAGTTACAGAATACACAACAACGATACAAGGATAGCTTGCGGAATATCCATCCGTATGTTGAGAGTTCTATATAATTTTGTAATTGAAGATTTATTTATGAAAATTTGAAACGTAAAATAAAAAGGCAAAGACAAATAAGGGGGTGGAAATGTGGTGCGTATCATAGGCCTCCGAATCTAATATTAGATTTATATTTTTTTACCCCATTGGGACTATTACATTTTAGTGACGCAGTAGTCTGATCCGAGCTTGCAGTGCCAAGCTATCAGTATATAATATCTCCACAATTTGTAAGCTATCTTTAGAAAACGAAAAAGGAGTTTACAGGGAAAATTTCATCAAAACTAACTGCAGGACAATGAAAGTACAGAAACGTTGGATACTGACATGAAGAGAAGTCCGCAACATTAGCTGTATTCGAGGAAAACATTTTTGAATTTCCCTTCTGCAACGATCAATTACAAAATAAGGATAGCGTGCCAATTGTGCATCGATTGCAGCAACGCTCTGAATTTTAGATTTCTTGTGAACTTGTTCAATCATAAAGATTAGAGTATAGTTTGTTGTAAGCTTTTATGACGAATTCGCACGCAATTAATGGAGCTGAATGTTGTAAAAATTTTGAGTTAAATTCATGCGAGGAAAAGATTCAGAAACGTTTATCTCGAAAATAGCCAACATGATGGACTTTCTCATTGTCATTTTCAGTCTTTATTGATACACATTACAAACCCAACCACCCCACTCCTCAGTGTAACGACTCAATACCTTCCTAAGTTCCCATAATTATGCAATGGCTTACGTGCTGTAATTGATATCATGCTCAATGGTCCATCGTTACTAGCATTTGTTCTTCTTGACGTGTTTTGGCGAGGGGTTAATTGTAATTTTTTAGCTATCACGCATGCCTAAAATTTGTGTAGGAAAACTGAATCTTTAGAAATAACGTTTTTCATTCTCATTATAGAGATAGGCTTACTTGAATTGTTGGGATTGCATCATCTTGCTGTATATTTTCCTGTTTTGACTTTGATGTTGCTTATAATACCGATCATGTTTCAAACCAATGCTCTCTCTCTCTCTCTCTCTCTCTCTCTCTCTCTCTCTCTCTCTCTCTCTCTCTCTCTCTCTCTCTCTCTCTCTCTCTCTCTCTCTCTCTCTCTCTCAAACTTAAAAATGATAAAAATGAGAAAACTGAGGTTTTATTGTTGTCTTTTCAGGAGAACCAGAGACCGACCCTGTTTTGAAACCATTCTTGACTCGTTTTAAGAACTGGGGCGAGGGAATATTTGACTGGCCTTGTCGTGGTATGCGAGTTCGTTACATCTGTGTGTTTGGTGTGGGTGATCTTCCTTTGCTATACTCTCGCCCAGAACTGTTTGCCAACAAATTCTACTGGAATTACCAACGCTTTGCTTTGGATTGCATGGAAGAACTCATGTACAACAGAACAAGAGATGAATTTTTAGGAAAATTAACATTCGATCCAACATTTTATAGAAATCTTGGATTTGTCAAAAATAAAATTTCATAGCCAAATTTTAAACATTTATCAGCGGCCCATGAAGAAGAAAATAACTGCGACAGGCAATTCAAACGTTTGACAATGCATTTAATTTGCTGACGTTGGTGAAAAAGTACGTTGCATGCAATGTAATTCTAAGACGTATATTCACTGCGTATGTTGTCTCACATTTTCTTATTGACATACAAACTGATCGGGTGGGGGTAGGAAACATGTTCTGATTAAAACGAGATCTCTTTAGGCTTGTGTTAAACAGGAATCTGAAAGGCTTCCATTCCTAGTTGTTGTCTGATGAAGTTACTAATTTATGTGATGTATAAAAATTATCAACTAATCATAATGTTTCATATAAACAGCTTTAAGACTTTAGACCCTGTTTTTTCCCAAAATGTATTCTTTTCTGTATTTCTGATATATATATATATATATATATATATATATATATATATATATATATATATATATATATATATATATATATATATATATATATATATTTATGCAAATATTATTACTTAGTATATTCCTTTAAAATGTAACATACCCCCAAGTAATAATTTCACAACAATCTGGTATAGACATGTGCATATCTAGCAACATTTTAAAATTAAATAACACCAAAGTACGAATAAATGGAACTCCTTCAGAATGTCACATGAATGACCCACACCTACCCAATTTGGTCATTAATTATTAAACGCAAGCAAGTATTTTAATTTATTAATTAGGCGTTATTTAGAGCTTCTTACATTCGTGCAAAGGCCCCGAGTGGTCTAAAGTGCTCTCTGTTACGGATCACTGCCATCTCACCTCTGTCTGCGTGGGTTCGAGTCTAACATTCGGCGAATGTAGATACGTGAGAAAGCTTGCCAGTAGCTTCTTGTGGGTCGGTGGTTGTTTTCGCGGATTTCCCGGTTTCTTCCTCCACCATTAATACTGGCATTAATACTGGCCGCCATGTATAGCCTATCGTGTGCTGAAAAATGGCGTTAAGCCCCAGAACAACTACAACAACAATATTCGTTAATGTCCACCACTGAACAACCCGCCATTTGTCACACACACACACACACACATACACACACACACACATATATATATATATATATATATATATATATATATATATATATATATATATATATATATATATATATATATATATATATATATATATATATATATATAAACTCGGGAGTTCAGATTTGAAATATTTATTGTATGGTATAATATTATTTTACGAAGTCAAAACAAAGTATTATATACTTTGGTGAAAGCTTATCTGTTTATTACTAATTTTTATATTTAACAATGTGTTTAACTTGTCAACCAACATTCAAAAACAAAATAGGGAAAGCTAACTTAAAGCTTTCGCCCTTAAGCAAAGACTTCATGATCAAATTGATTGAATCTCTACTGACTTAATATCACTCGATGGAATGGTGAACGATGTTTACAGATTCTTCCAGATATACGAAAAGTTGTAAGAGCCCCGTTTCTTCTGTTCAGCGTCGATTTGTGCACACGAATGTAGATCGATTCCTTACCCACCTCACCCCCCGGATTGAACTAGACTTATTCTCGATTGTGCCGCATATCTGGGACAATCTGTTAACAGTCAGTAGATATCAGTCTGTCCTTAGCGTGAGACCAAAGCAGCTAGCTTTCAGCATTTTGTTTGTGCATATTAATTGAAACGTAAAAAACCAGTGTCAAATATGAATGTATTACAGAATTCCATGATGAAATCTAGTCTGTTAGTATTTTCTAAAACATTAATTTTATATTTATCTATTTCTACATTTGCTGAAATGAAATTTAAAAGTTCTTGTAATGTGTGGTTATTGCACTGTTTACCGCTCCCCCGTTTTTCTTTATAACTTTATAACTAATCATCAAGCATGTGTAAAGCAGATAATGAGACACATGTTTCGGTTTTGTCTCGTGTTTTAAATATGTATACATTAACCAGCACTAAATCTATTGCTTAATTTGATTGGCGCTTGGAGTTAAATGTCCATGTTAATACCAAGATGAAATTCAATTTTCTTGTACCTTGTCATCCGCTTTCATAAAACCATATATCCCTCCAATCCAGTGTTTCCATTAGCTACAAACATTTCCTTTCGGTTAATATCGAATATTCTCTCTCTCTCTCTCTCTCTCTCTCTCTCTCTCTCTCTCTCTCTCTCTCTCTCTCTCTCTCTCTCTCTCTCTCTCTCTCTCTCTCTCTCTCTCTCTCTCTCTCTCTCTATATATATATATATATATATATATATATATATATATATATATATATATATATATATATAAACCTATATACACATATGTATGTACACACACACACACACACATATATATATATAAATATAAATATAAATATATATATATATATATATATATATATATATATATATATATATTTATATTTATATTTATATATATATATGTGTGTGTGTGTGTGAATATAGGCGAAACTGGTCATACATTCAACATGTTGGTATTTGCTTATTTTATAGCAATAAAGAGGGTTGCCGGTCATATATATATATATATATATATATATATATATATATATATATATATATATATATATATATATATATATATATATATATATATATATATATATATATATAACACATACAATTTGAATCTAATCATGTAATTTGAAGAAGAACAGTTTGTTTGCATACCCTGGCACATTCTTGAATGGACAACGTGAATGATGAAGTTCGTCCATCGGTGTTGATGAGGTCCATTCATGTCATAGATTCACTTTGGTTGGGTCCGAAGACGGTTGATCAGTTCAATCCGGGCCCGAAGGAGGCTGTTGCAGTGAACACATGGGTGTGGTTATTGCTGACTGGGAGATGCGTAACTACTTTTTATGGATTTGCGTCTGGCACGTTTTTCAGCTTCGTTCGCCAGACTTTTCTGCTCAAAGGCTGCCGCACTGGCATTGAATTGATTGCGCCAAGCAGATAGATCAGCAGTGTCACTCTCCCAGCTGTCAGGGTCAATGCCAAAATTCTTCAGCGATGTCCTGTGGGTGTCGTTGTACCTCTTTTGTTGACCCCTGTGAGATCTCTTACCTTGCCGTAGCTCTCGATATAATATCTTCTTGGGTAGGCGTTTTTCCGGCATGCGAACAACATGGCCAGCCCAGCGTAATTGTTCTTTGGACAGCATGATGTGGATGCTTGTCATGCCGGCCTGAATGAGCACCACTGTATTCGTTACCTTGTCATGCCATCTGGTCCTCAGCAGTATTCTCAAGGAGATCAGGTGGAAGTGTGTCAGGGTTTTTTTTAACATTGTGGCTATACACAGTCCAAGTCTCACAAACGTAGAGGAGGTGGGGAGAACAACCGCTGAGTAGACTTTGAGGTTGGTGGCAAGCGTGATGCTTCTCCAATCCAAGACATTTGAGAGGAGTCTGACAAATGTTATACTGGCTTTGACAATCCTAGTGTTAACCTCATAGCCTATGTGGAATGATTGTGATTTTGTGCTGCCATAGGTACGTAAATCTGTCCACATTGTTTTAGCTTTTGGCCATTAATAGTGATGGATGGGTCAAGATAGTCTTTACCAGGAGCTGGCTGATGCAGAACTTCGGTCTTACTGGTGGAGATGGTGATTTAAAATTTGGTGGAAAAGTGTTCCATGCATTCTTGCATGCCTGCCTCAGTGATGGAGTTGAGGGCACAGTCATCTGCAAACAAGAAGGTCACGAATGTTTTCATTTTGGGCTTAATTTTTGGCTTGAAGTCTCCTTCAGGTTGAACAACTTCCCACCAAGACGGTATTTGAGACGGACGTCCACATCAATGTCCTTGTAAGTGTCCATACGCATGCCGGAGATTATGAGGCTGAAGAATGTTGGGTGCATCCTTGTTTATACCATTTGTTAAGTCAAAGGGATCGGATTAGTTACTCTAGTCCTGTTCAGAATAGTTAACATTCGTTATGGATTGTGACAAGCATGCTATCATAAAATTGCTTCACCATTTCAATGAAGACTTCCACAGTTGGCCACGATTTTCAAAAGGCCTACCCGACTGACAGTGTTGAATGCGTTAGTCAGATGAACAAAGATGGTGTATAGCTGGACATTTTGTTCGTGACACTTTTCTTGCATCTGATTGGCAGCAAAGATCATATGTTGATGGTGCCTCTCGTCTTTCTGAAGCCACGCTGACTTTTTGGCAGTAGGCCATAATCAAGGTGCTCTGTGAATCTGTTAAGTAGAAGCCTGGCGAGGACATTGCTTGTGATGCATAAGTAGAGGGAGTCCTTCGTGGTTGTCGCATGATTGACGATTTCATTTTCGTTTGTAAATGTGGATGATGGATGTATCTTTGAATGATTGTGGTATGGGTTTCTACTTCTACATTCCACAAAGTATGTCTGTTAGTCTTTCCACAAGCTTAGATCCACCAGACTTGAAGATATCATCAGCTGAAATGGAGTCTGCTCTTGGAACTTTCTCATTAGACAGGAGCTCAATGGCCTTGTGAGTTTTCAGCACTGTTAAAGGGTCAGCCAATCTCTTGTTGATCTCCACCTGGGGTAGACTGTTGGAAGAGGGTTTGTTGAAGGCACCGTCAAAGTGTTCCACCTAGCGCTTCAATATCTTCTTCTCTGTTATGAGAGTGCTAACACCGGAACTCAAGACCGGGGTTGTGCCTGATGTTACTCGACCATAAACATCACGAAGAGCACCATATATATATATATATATATATATATATATATATATATATATATATATATATATATATATATATATATATATATATATATTTCATGTTGTGTCTGTCGGAAAAAGACTGAATATCATTAGACTTTCGGCTCAGCTATGTTTCCTGCATCTCGCGTATAGCTTGGCGGACTCTGCGGGAGGCATCTTTTTGTAGTGGACTTGGGATCAATGCTGAACACACGGTGGAGATGGTGTTTCTTCTCTTGCAGGGACTGTATTTCTTCATAGTTCTTGCCAAACCAGTTTTGGTGCTGTTGTGTAGTGACGCCAATGGTATAGATGCAGTAGGGTGCATCAGCTGTTTGAAGGCCACCCAGCATTGCCCTGTGTCAATGAATCAGGCGTCTTGTGTGTCTTGCCATGCTCATAGCGCTCTACATCACTTTGTTGGCTCCACTTTCCTGCCCGTTGAGCAGCCGGTGGTTCCTGCGCAAAGTCCGCCGGATCCAGTCTTCGCATAATATGGGTGACAAGCCCTAACTCACCGAGGGTTCTAGACCCGTCGGCTACTCTCAGCGTTGTTTAGCCGGTCGGTCAAAGCCGTTCCACACGGCGCGGCCGCTGAGCATACTACAGCTTCTTGTAGCTACAGGTGAGAGCTAAGCGCCAAGTGGGGACCAAAGGTGGACTAGCTACTTGCACAGGAGAAAGACTGCTACCCCCACAAGAGGTACTACCCTTCCATGAGCACGTCTTATACCACAAATTGAATAATACAATAGTGAAGAAAATATTTACATTGAACGTACAGTTAGTGTTTTTCTGGCTAATAAATTTATTGTTACTGGTGCTCGGTCGATGATTCATGAAAACAGTAATAAATTGGTCCTTCAAAATATTAGAGTTTGCAAATATTTATCTTTATTTAAATAAAGATATTTCTTGTCCGTCTATTTTAAAAAGGCTCTTTAGAAACCTTGGAGCGGAAAATGTAACTAAATAATCTTTAGCATTATGTGAATTAAATAATTTCATCGTAAATATAGAAGATATGTTTGGGGCAAACTGGAGAACATTTTTATATTCTAACAGTGTCCCAGGTAATCAAGCTACATTATGAATATATAAGGAGAATGGTAGTTTTTTATTCTTAGTTACCATGGTTATAGAGCTTTTTACACAACAGAAATGTGAATGAAAATATGAGTTTAAACCTTTTCGATAATCTTGAAACCAACTGGTCTGATGCCTATATCAACATTTTGGAAGAGGTAACTAACTGAGGTAGGAGCTGCAGTGGCTCAATGGTAAGCATCCCTGACTCGCAATCGAAAGAGCGCGGGTTCGAATCCCACTAGTTAGTTCGGTTGTAGTTATGATATACAAAACATGCACAAAGACAAACAAATAAAACAGAAAAATCGTTGTGTTTGTCAAACTTTCCATATATTTTTCTACAGGAATGGAACGTTCAAATTTGCTATATTTCAACATGTTTACTTAAACCTGGTGAGGATGCTAGAAACTATTTCATAATGACCTAGAAATGAAGCCATTGCGACAGCTATTATTTTATGTAAAATTTTGTCCGTGCAAATTATATCCTGGATATTCATTGCTATATTAGCAACTACATGCTCTGCGTGGAAGGGGGAAGGTGACTAATAAATAAATTTAGAGAATTATTTGAAAGTAAATGTTTCGGCTGGAAAATGATAATTTTATTTGTGCATGGCTATCTTTCTCTATCCTACTGTGTTTTGCATAAAAGAAGTGTCACAAAATCCTGTATCATTGTTTACATTTGAGACTGGTCGAACTGACCTCAGGATATGATTTTATCGGTTAACCAGTCTGACTGATAATTATATTTATTACTCTCTGGTTATGGCGTGAGTGCTACTGACATCGCGATAATATTGCTTTAGGCTTCGTTGTGTGAAGAGATACTAGTGTAAGATTTGGATATGAGACAAAAGTTTAAACACGCAAGTTTGTTTTGAAGAGTGTGTATAAGGCATGAAGAATATTGTGTAGGCCCATCATAAAGAAGAGTGTATAATGTGAAAATGTCTGTTCTTCATTCTGGTATCTGCTCATTTGTCTGTATCGAACACATTTCCACATAATGGCTTGAATTGTTTATCATTTAATGTTAACTAACTTAGTGTTTGGCTTGCGATTCGGAGCAATAAAGAAGCATCTCATCAAGATCAGAGTGACTGAAATTATAAGCATGGTGTCTGCACAATAACGAGATTTATTCACTATCTACATCTACCCAGCGTTCCGAATGGCTTGCATTTATGGTAAGGAAAATCCTGTCCGTCTTTGGGTTATAAGGCCTATTTATTTGCCGTCAAAGGGTCAAAAGTGCAGGTCGCTGGCTGAAAGAAAACTAGCTATTGCAGAATACCTTTAGTTCCAGAGAACGTTCCTGGACCACACTGTGTGGATATGCGTCTGTTCTGATACAAAGGAATTTTATAGATCAAGAATTCAAACGTGTAGGGTTGAAGGTCTTGTAATGAGTGAATGATGGATTCTGGACATTAAGTCGAAGACCGCATAGCTTCATCAATGCTAGAGTCTCATTGAGACCTTTAGGTTAATAAGCTTCAGATTCAACAACTCCTACTAGTGCATACATAATGGACTCTTAATGTGAAGCGGGCGTATAATGTGCCGTTCACGGTACTCTTACAAAATTGTGAGAGAAGCTGGCACTTAGACTGTTGAAGTACCTTAAGAATACATTTATTGTAAACAGATATAATCATATGTTAAGCATTTAAATCCTTGTAGGTTAACAATCTCAATCGCTGAAAAGAAAATACATTTTTGACGGAAATACATTATAGAAAGGGCAGACAGAAGAGACTTGACAAAACATAGAAGGTGTTTTGATAGACGTGCCATGAGAGCGCGTACGAATCGATGGGCAGAAATATCATAGGTTTACTAGGGTAGGCATAAATCCCTTGAAAATTTTTGATCGAAGTGCCTCATAGAAAGGGACTTAACATTACTTGACATGCAATTTGAGATATATGAGGAAAAAAAGAGATAAATGATGAGAAAGGATTAAAGGTTTTAAAGATGCAAGAGATACAAAATCGCTTAGATCAAAAGATTTTATAAAAGGGTGGTCTGCAAGACATTATGACATGAAAATAAGATCCAGAGAAAACAAACAAACAAACAAACAATTAATTGGACAGGTTGTAGTGTTTTCAGAATAATTGGACAGGTATATGGGATTACAACATACATGAATAAACATAAGTGCCTTGAGAATTCATGACACTTACGCAAGCAGAAATACCTTAATGTTTCTTGGACAAGAGAAGTACCTTACCATTATTTGGACAGGCAGAAGTGTCTTTATAATAATGGAGAGTGATGTGTAAATCTATATTTTGAGCCTAATTTTTCTTCAAAATTGAGGGTTGTGGATTTAATGCCTAGCTGACCTTTGTCATGTTATAAATGGTAAATAAGATATCGACTTGACTTTGAGTTCAAAAGATGATCTTGTAAACTAATTAATATACTTTTTGTATGAAACACGTAACATCATAGGTCAAGTCTTAATATATGCTCCATTCACAGTTTAGGATGCAGACGTTTGCAACACCCATCATGTTTCATTACTGGAATTCAAAGATACACAGCTTACATGTCATTGTTTAACTAGACCTTATACTTTATACATCTGTGACTGTTTAGTATTGTACAAATACAAGAGAATTTGTTGATCATTGCAAAATATTTGCAGTGAAAAAAGCAAGTTAACATTCTTCACTAGGCTAATGAAAATGCATAGTAAAAATGTTAAATACTAATGACACTGACAGACTGACCTTGACGTGGCTACTGAACAAAAACGGCTACTTGAAACAACACAGAAATTAGAACTAAAACAAATGTTATACTTCTCTGGATACAACAAAAGCACATTGATGCGGATAAGATGGCAGTATTCCAAATATGAAAGCACGTGATTAAAATCTCGTTTATAAGTCAGTCATGAATTTAGTCACATTGTCCGCATCAGTGTTTTAGTTTTTATTTGTTTCAGTTCACATTTCTGTGCTATTTCCAGTAGCCATTTGTGTTGAGTAGCCACGTAAAGGTCTCGAATGTCAGCATCATCAGTTGTTAACATTGTTACAAGGTATTTTCAATTAGTGAAGAGTGTTCAATTGCTATTTTGCTTAAACCAACAAATTCTCGCGTATCTGAATACAACA
Source organism: Potamilus streckersoni (assembly GCA_016746295.1). Classification (NCBI taxonomy): domain Eukaryota; kingdom Metazoa; phylum Mollusca; class Bivalvia; order Unionida; family Unionidae; genus Potamilus; species Potamilus streckersoni. The sequence goes on from JAEAOA010001187.1 coordinate 914,051, forward strand.
CTGGACAGACCTCATAATTAGGTATATCATGGGGTGGGGGTGGGGGTACCTTATTGTGGGATTTCAAACTGAGAGGAAGTCACAACATGACAAGTTGCAGTACACATAAGAGTTAACAAACTTCCATGTGGAGAGTAAAAATACAGATATAATTTCGTAAAACATTTATGAAATGATTTATATAAACGAATTGCTGTGCAGTTTCTTATCAGTGGATAAGCATTCAGCATTATTAAGACTTGAGTGTGATGAAGTTATACTCATTGTTTAATGCAAGCGATATACGTTAACTGCGTCAACTAGACTGCATAAAAAATCTTCAGGTTTTGCTTTTTACCCCCAGGGATAGGGTGGGGTGAGCTCCAGAGTGGGCAACGAAACACATGAATGGTGAGTCAACTGAAACACAATTGTTTGTTTTATTTTGCCTATAAGATTTAAAATGAACAATAAAATTTGTCCAAAAGGGTTAGTGTGATGCTTAAAAGAATAAGTGAAACAATAAATTATTACCAGGTTTTATTATAGAAAGACATAGGTATTTGATGGTGAATAAAAAGAGTTTTCTCGAATAATTCCTATGGTCTACAATTAGTGGTTATTAAACCCATTATGCTTGGTTGGAAAGGTTTACCTTTAAAGTATTTTTAATTAGATTTATGCGTTTACATTTGTTTTGCTTTATCTAATTGGCTCATTAAGCCACTATAATGCTAGTGTGTCCTTGGACTCTGTTATATACATAGATATTATCGCTTCCCACCACCATCTGTTATACTGTAACTACATAATTCAGATCTTTGATTTTTGTAAAGGCATTTATACCCAGAATTTACGCTTGTAAGTGAATAATAATGCACAGCTTTTTCATTTACATGCATCAGCGATCCATAAATTCAAATGCAGTTATTTCTTTTTGTTTTTATTCCAGATGTCAGTTTAGACCTTTTCACAATTCTGGATAGATTTTCCCCTCTGTACCGAAAAGTAAATATATATTGATTTACTTGTATTACTATTTTTGTTTGTTTCTCATATCGTTTTATATTGTCTCTCATGAGAACGAATTTTTAAGGTAACAAAAAATTGGAAATATATCATTTCATCTTTGCTCTCTCTCTCTCTCTGTATATATATATATATATATATATATATATATATATATATATATATATATATATATATATATAGTGACAAATTGGTGGCGCTCAAAACACACCAACCTCTTTCACTACGGTTCGTTGCTAGGGAATGACCTCCGCGGTGTAGTTTACCCAGTGTGGAAAGATAGAAAGAAGAATGCAGATCACTGAACAAGTATATTGAAGAAATAACAAGACGAACCCACTTTCAATGAACAAATATAAAATTTAATCAGTTTATCAACAGAATTTAAAATGAAAAGAAATCAATGACTTGGTTACAAAAGAAGGAAAATGGTACTAACATGTACTCAAATAAAAAGACTACAAATTTCTTAAAATGTAAAATTACTTTCAACGTTAAATTACTATCTTCATTGCCAATGAGATGTGACCTTTGAGTGCAACGATGAGAGACTTCATCACCTATTTTATGCGGTCATCAAGACTTCCGCTCGTCCCTGATCTTTGTCTAGCTTTTTCGTCTTGGACTCTTGTCCGTCGAACTCTGTCTTAATAATCGTCTCTGGACTTAGATTTCTGCGCAGAACTTGTTCTGGTCCTGTGATTGTTCAGGGATTTCTCGTGTGAATCCAGGAAAGCTGTTTCCTTCAATAAATAAAATGTCTCGCAATAGACTATAGGTCACATTCCCAGGTATATTTATATTTTTACATTAATTCGGCTCAGAAAACAAAAGGCATAAATTCTGCCGCATTAACTCATTGCTCCCTAACTGTTATGTTTACATAAACGGTCAATGCTTGTCCTGACCTTAATTCGGATCATGTTAGGGGTGGTCAATTAAATTCATCTCAGCCGTATGAACCCATATGTAACCCCCCACCCCCTTGACGTCTTACTCTGTTAAGTTACATATGGCTTAGACCTCCAGATCTAACTATTCTAAAATAGTTTACTCGACCAATTAAATATTACAAACTAGCATATAGATATACACTTAAGTGATCAATTAAATATTACAAACTATCATATGATATACATGTAATGTTAGGTCATACTCATTCTAAACAGAGTTAATCCATAAACTATGAAACATTACCCATCATTCCTTAAGCTTAATTCATTTAAATTCCTAATCACTCCTATGTATTCAAGATTCAATTACATGCAATCTTTTCAACAAATCTAATGAAATTTTAATTACATTCAATCTTGCCAAGTCTCCAAATGAATTGATAATTAGAAAATCAAAGAATAAAATGTCATGACTAGCATTTCACTAAATTCCTGCAAATGAAATCATACATACATACATCATATCAAGAATACATTTGAAAAATAGATCAACAAATGAAATAATATATTAAAATCGGGAAACTAAGATTGCGTACCTTTTGCTGTTTTTTTTTTTTCGTTTCCACGAACCTCACGTATAGTCCGTCTCCTAACTGAGACAACTATCTGGCCCCTTACTCTATAATGAAAACGTACTTTATGCGAATTCAAAATGTAGAGTTTGCCTACTCGCTCAGACAAACTCCCGCTTTACTGCCAAATCACGAGATAACGTCTTACACGCTCTTCCCGGAATCGTTTAACTTTCCTCGAGAAAGATTAAAGACTAAAGAATTTTCCTAAAGTAAAACCTTTAATTTCTTATAGAGTTACGCCCATAAATCCATATTAACCAATCGGAGTAGACAGTTTCCTAAACCTGTTCCGTAGAATTTTTTGGATTGACAAGAAAACTAAACAACTAATCATGCCGTAATTAACATTACTTTGAACAATCATCAATAGCCAGCTCTCGCCCTTCCTCGGTCGATTTTGGGAAATGGTCTTAGGTCATTCTCTTGTACCATAGTATCTGACTCGGTCATGTTACGTCGGCTAGAACGAATTCCCTTTTGACGTTCAGAGATGAAATGAAAATAATCATCTAACTATCTGTAGCCCTTTCTACTTTAATTAAGTTGACTTTGATACAATTCCTTTAACCAAGCTTCTAAGAGTTTTCAAAATTCGACACATCATATAGGCCTCCCCTTTAAGAGTAAAATCTGGGATTTTGCTCATCGAATTTTGAAGTTACAGTTTAATTTAATGTTTACATGTCCTGAAGTGACCCCTTCACCTCAGACTCAAGTAACCGGCTCATACAATCTGCCCCCACATTTGAGTTTCCACGAATGTAACGAAGCTGGACTTGATATTGTTGTAGAAACAATGACCACCTCATTAAACGTCCATTAGTCAATTTAGCCTGTGCAAGATACGCTAAAGGTTGATGATCGGTTTCTAGAATAAACTTTCGCCCATACAGATAACGCTGAAATTTATGAATCCCAAAGACAATCGCTAGGCATTCCTTCTCAGTGACTGAATATTACGCTCAGCGGTATTAAGTTTCCTACTCGCGTATGCCACAGGAAATAAGTCCCCATCATGTTCTTGCAGTAAAACTGCACCAAGACTTCTGTCCAAAGCGTGTGTAAGTAACACAAAGTCCTTTGTCACGTCTGGTAGCTTAACAATGGCGTCAGACGTCAGTCTATCTTTCAACATTTGAAAGGCACTTTCACAAGCGTCTGTCCAAACAACTTTAGTCGGAGATTTCTTTCTCGTCAAGTCGGTCAATGGGCTAGCAATAGCACTGAAATTGGCAACATATTTCCGATAACAACTTACAATACCTAGAAATGAACGATCTTCTGTTTTTGTAGTTGGAGGTGCGGCATTCCGAAGCTGCTCAACCTTCGTACTGTCTGGGTTTAATGTATCTTCACTAAGGGTGTGTCCTAGATACGTCAATTTACGAAATCCAATATGGCATTTGGAGGGTCGGGCGGTGAGCCCTGCCTGTTTGAGTCGTTCCAAAACCTTTTTCAACAGAATTACGTGTTCCTCCCAAGTAGCAGTCGCTAACAATAAATCGTCCATAAAATTTGAGACCCCGCTCCCTCTTAGAGGTTCTAAAAGTTTCCTCATCATTCGGGTGAAGACACTGGGTGAGTTCTGGACCCCGAACGGCATAACTACCCGTTGGTATGTTCCATCTGGTGTTGCGAAAGCAAGTTTCGGACGGTCTTCTTTTCGTACAGGAATTTGCCAATAACCTTTCGACAGGTCTATTTTCGAGAAGTATTTTGCTTTCGTCACTCCGGCAAATATATTCTCAGGATCTACTCGAAATTCTGTGATCCTATTCAACTTCCTGTAATCAATAAAAAAAAACTGTGATCGCCATCCTTCTTCTGTACCAAAACAACCGGTGAACTATACGCCGATTCCGCTGGTTCAATGACCCCTAATTGCAGCACAGTTCGAATTTCTTTCCTCACGGTTTCAAACTTCGCATGTGGAAGTGGATAGGGTCTCAGTTTTACTGGTGTTTCATCTAATAACTTCAGACTGAACTCCTCCAAATCCGTCATACCTGGTTTCTCCCTCAGAATGTCTTCGTAATCGTGAATTATCTCCTCCACCTCGCCACGTTGGTCTGACGTTAACGTTACGTCAAGGACGACGTCTACGTATGTTTCCTTCCCCGTCAACGGACAACTAGGAAGTACTTCCGCCACTCCTCCATTGTCGTCGGATTCTTCAGTAGGTGACTCTCTTTCTCGGTAGCGTTTAAGTAGGTTAACGTGGTACAGCTTCTCTTTATCGCCCACCCTGATGCGATAATTATGTCCACCCTTCTTCTCCGTTACAACGAATAGTCCTCTCCAAGACACTTGGAGTTTGTTATGTTCTAATGGCAGCAACAACACCTTGTCGCCTACCTCAAACTTACGCTCTTTCGCCTTCTTGTTGTAGTACTTGGCCTGACGTCCCCTTGCATCACAGAGATTTTTCTGGGCCAAGTTACAAACTTCCTCCAGTTTGTTACGGAGTCAACAACGTACTGATATGTTGTTCTTACCTTTTCGGATGCTTTCTCATCCGTCCACAACTGCTTCAATACAGCCATGGGTACTCTCACTGTCCTCCCATAAACTAGCTCGAACGGCGAAAATCCAAGACTAGCTTGGGGTACTTCGCGGTACGCAAAAAGTATCGCGGGAAGGTATCGATCCCAATCCCTAGGTCGATTTTCGCATATATGTTCCACAAGACCGTTACACTGTGGGTGATAAGGGGTAGTAGTCAGGTGCCTGATAGAAAGTAACCGGTTTACTTCTTCCATCACCTGGCTAACAAACTGAGTCCCTCGGTCAGTTAGTATTTCGTCTGGTACACCAATTCTAGACCAGACCCTTAACAACGCTTCAGCTACCGTAACTGAATCGATGTTCCTTAAAGCAACGGCCTCCGGGTATCGGGTAGCATAATCGACAATCGTTAGCACATAACGATTGCCACTTTCCGCTGCGGATTTTATCGGACCTATCAAATCCATAGCCCCCCCCCGTGAGAACGGTTCAACAATCAGAGGGGTAGTTCCTAGCGGCACTGGGCGATGTGAGGTCTTAGGTGCCACTCGCTGACACTTGTCACACGACAGACAAAACCTCCTTACATCACCATACACACCTGGCCAATAGACCTCCCTAACTAACCTATCTCGCGTCTTAGCTACACCCATGTGACTACCAAGTAAACCTTCATGTGCAAGCCTAAGTACTTCATCCCGCTTAGACCGTGGTACAATTACCTGCTTATACCTCTCGATCCCCTTTCGAGCGTATCGGTACAAGATACCTCGCTTCATTGTGAACTCTACCTCACCGTCGGGTAAGTTCCGCACTGACTTGTCCTTTGCATACCCGCGTATCTTATTAAGGGTAGAATCTTCCTCTTGAAGTCTCCTTAATTCGCCAGGTAGCAAATTATCTATGGGCGAAGTCGAGGGTTTTAACGGTTTCGGCTCTGACCTTCGTCTCATAGACCTATTCTCTACAGACCCCACGTGTACACGTGTACACGTCATAGGATTAGGTTGTGGCAATACATACCTACATCCTAAAATAACATCATACGACAACCCTGACAAGCACGCTGCTTGAATTCGTCCTTTCACATAGGGCGAATCAAGATTGATATAAACAACTGGAAGGGAATCTCTACTCTTATTTGCAAATTGTACCTCTACAGTCTCACCTGCATAATCAGTAGGTTTAACAAACTTGCTGTCCACCAAAGCTGGATAACTACAGCCGGTGTCGTACAATACAGTAACCTCTACGCCATTTACCGTAGCTGTTGCTGTATTGGACCACTCCAATAGATTACTCTGTTTACTAGTATCTGGGGTCACTACATTTACAGTGGGACGGTATCTTCTACAGTTTTTAAGAATATGGCCGGGTTTGTTGCAGCCATAACACACAACTTCCTCTTTCTTACCAGAGGTTATCTTGTCCATCCCTTAGGACTTACCTGAGCCCCGGGACTGATCACGGCTGGGATTGTCAGCCCCTGGCTTCCCACCATTTTGAGCATTCCGCCTGATAGGTGTTAAACCATTACCTCTCCTAAACTCTGGGACGCTGGTTCGATCCCTGCCACTCCATGTGGTTGGACGAGAGTGTGCAGTTTCATATCGCTCGGCCATTACACTAATATCTTCTAAGGTCGCGAAATCAAGCTCCGCCAAAACTACTATTAGGTCTTTACGGTATGTGCTGAGGACATGTTCCTTTAGAATTTCTTCCCGTATGCCTTCGTATGAAAGTTCGGCTCCGGACATTTTAATCCACTTATCGAAAAGTACGCGTACACGATTATGAAATTGCGCGTGAGACTCTGTGGCTTTCTTAAATGACTCTCTGAAAAGTTTACGGAAACTTTCAGCTGTCAGCTTGTAGTGCCGTAGTAACGCTTTCCTGAGAGCTTCATAATCATCTATTTCAGCGGGTGCCAAATTATGATAAACCTCCTTGGCAGCGCCTTGCAAAAAGGCCGAAATATTAATAGCCCACTGTTCTTTGGGTATTTGATGTATTAAAGCTAACTTTTCAAACTGGGTTAAAAAGTTGTCAATAATATCCTTTTTGTTGTTAAACATAGGCATGGTTATCTGAACGGGACGTCTCTCCTCAGTTCTTCTGCTCGAGGGTCCCAACTGCACGTTCAGTTCTTCGCCCCTCCTAGACTCCACTTCGATCCTTATTCATTTCCATGGCTAACGTATGTTCTCTCTCTTTATTCCTTTCGCCGGACTTCAATTTCTTACTCTCGGGTTGCAGTCTAGCTAACTCAAGTTCTTTTTCTCATTCAGCCTGCAGTCTGGCTACCTCAGATTCTTTTTCTCTTTCCTTCTCTCTCTCTCTCTCTCTCTCTCTCTCTCTCTCTCTCTCTCTCTCTCTCTCTCTCTCTCTCTCTCTCTCTCTCTCTCTCTCTCTCTCTCTCTCTCTCGGCTGCTTCTCTTTCCTTCCCTCTTTCGGCTGCTTCTCTTTCCTTCTCTTTTTCGGCTGCTTGCTGTTCTTTGTACTCTTTGAGACTAAGCTCTACAAATTCCGAAAACTGTGTCTCTTCATAACCTAATTCTTCGGATCCAAGAACTTTGAATTCTCGCGCAAGTAGCCGTAATGTTCCCATTCTTGTCTACCTGTCTTGTCGCTAACTCACCTAGATTAGTATCACTAAACTGTTTTCTGCCTTCAAGAAAACAACTTCCCTATGAATATCAACGAATATTCTAACTCGGTCAAGTCTTACCTACAGACGTACTTAAAAATCACACAAGTAATTTAAACGGCTTTCGGGCAGTACCAAACTATAAATACTCCCTAAATTCGTATCGTCTGCAACACATGTGCAAATTACCCTGGGGATACTTCCTTAATGATCCCTTCTCGCAAGATTACTAAGGCAAAATATTTCTGGGTTACTTAGATACGGACAACCACCACGCTTCAGCAATTTCAGGTACGGAATCTTAATTTCTTACAATGTCATGCAACATTTAAGAAATTCACAAATCATGCATAATTTCAAACATATAAGAATAGGTGTTGACTCAATTCACACTCGTGGTTTCTTATTTTCAATAAATACAAATCTATCAATGATACTGTGTTGTATTTCTTTCAATATATGCTCAGATCTGCTTTTTCCCACTGCTCAAATATCCCGGAACGAGGCTCCCACTTATGTGACAGAATTGGCGGCGCTCAAAACACACCAACCTCTTTCACTACGGTTCGTTGCTAGGGAATGACCTCCGCGGTGTAGTTTACCCAGTGTGGATAGATAGAAAGAAGAATGCAGATCAATGAACAAGTACATTGAAGAAATAACAAAACGAGCCCCCTTTTAATGAACAAATATAAAATTTAATCAGTTTATCAACAGAATTTAAAATGAAAAGAAATCAATGACTTGGTTACAAAAGAAGGAAAATGGTACTAACATGTACTCAAATAAAAAGACTACAAATTTCTTAAAATGTAAAATTACTTTCAACGTTAAATTACTATCTTCATTGCCAATGAGATGTGACTTTTGAATGCAACGACGAGAGACTTCATCACCTATTTCATGCGGACATCAAGACTTCCGTTCGTCCCTGCTCCGTCGATCTTTGTCTAGCTTTATCGTCTTGGACTCTTGTCCGTCGAACTCTGTCTTAATAATCGCCTCTGGACTTAGATTTTTGCGCAGAACTTGTTCTGGTCCTGTGATTGTTCAGGGATTTCTCGTGTGAATCCATGAGAGCTGTTTCCTTCAATAAATAAAATGTCTCGCAATAGACAATAGGTCACATTCCCAGGTATATTTATATTTTTACATTAATTCGGCTCAGAAAACAAAAGGCATAAATTCTGCCGCATTAACTCATTGCTCCCTAACTGTTATGTTTACATAAACGTTCAATGCTTGTCCTGACCTTAATTCGGATCACGTTAGGGGTGGTCAATTAAATTCAACTCGACCGTATGAACCCGTATGTAACCCCCACCCCCTTGACTTCTTACTCTGTTAAGTTACATATGGCTTAGACCTCCAGATCTAACTATTCTAAAATAGTTTACTCGACCAATTAAACATTACAAACTAGCATATAGATATACACTTAAGTGATCAATTAAATATTACAAACTAGTATATGATATACATGTAATGTTAGGTCACACTCATTCTAAACAGAGTTAATCCATAAACTATAAAACATTACCCATCATTCCTTAAGCTTAATTCATTTAAATTCCTAATCACTCCTATGTATTCAGGAGTCAATTACATGCAATCTTTTCAACAAATCTAATGAAATTTTAATTACATTCAATCTTGCCAATTCTCCAAATGAATTGATAATTAGAAAATCAAAGAATAAAATGTCATGACTAGCATTTCACTAAAATCCTGCAAATGAAATCATACATACATACATCATATCACGAATACATTTGAAAAATAGATCAACAAATGAAATAACATATTAAAATCGGGAAACTAAGATTGCGTACCTTTTGCCGTTTCTTTATTCGTTTCCACGAACCTCACGTATAGTCCGTCTCCTAACTGAGACAACTATCTGGCCCCTTACTCTATAATGAAAACGTACTTTATGCGAATTCAAAATGTAGAGTTTGCCTACTCGCTCAGACAAACTCCCGCTTTACTGCCAAATCATGAGATAACGTCTTACACGCTCTTCCCGGAATCGTTTAACTTTCCTCGCGAAAGATTAAAGACTAAAGAATTTTCCTAAAGTAAAACCTTTAATTTCTTACAGAGTTACGCCCATAAATCCATATTAACCAATCGGAATAGACAGTTTCCTAAACCTGTGCCGTAAAATTTTTTGGATTGACAAGAAAACTAAACAACTAATCATGCCGTAATTAACATTACTTTGAACAATCATCTAGTCAGCTCCCGCCCTTCCCCGGTCGATTTCGGGAAAGGGTCTTAGGTCATTCTCTTGTACCATAGCATCTGACTCGGTCATATTACGTCAACTAGAACGAATTCCCTTTTGACGTTCAGAGATGAAATGAAAATAATCATCTAACTATCTGTAGCCCTTTCTACTTTAATTAAGTTGACTTTGATACAATTCCTTTAACCAAGCTTCTAAGAGTTTTCAAAATTCGACACATCACACACACACACACACACACACACGCACACACACATATATATATATATATATATATATATATATATATATATATATATATATATATATATATATATATATATATATATATATATATGTGTGTGTGTGTGTGTGTGTGTGTGTGTCCGTATATTATTTATATTGACAGTTTACAAAATCCTTTTATAACACGTACATCTTTTTGTGAGTCCATCATCTTTGAGAGTCTAGATTTACAGAATGATGCAGAATAGTCATCTAACGGCTTGGGTGTCTGGGAAGTTAAATGTACAGTCTTTAAGCAAACATCAATTTAATTTTGTAGCCCATAACAAAACTTACTAACCAATATCGGCAACACAATCGCGCATAACATGTTGGACAAATACAGTTAATATATTCCGACGATATATAGGAAGGTAAACGGAACGTGAAATGTCAAGATTTTGTGAGCATAAGAAAATACATCTGAGTAGAGAAATTACAGAAACTGTTGTGCAGTCATATTCTAAAGGTATAAGATCATGCACTACAGAAAATAAGCATTAATATTGAGCAAATTGTCCTGATGCAGAGCAAATTCAATGAAATCAGAGCCTTTTATCGTACCCATACGACCACAGACGATTCGAAAGATGGAGACAATTTTGTAGGCACCATTGCAAAACTCCATGTCACCATGTAGAGTCGGTTTTCCAAAATGACGATTCTTCACAAATAAACTCCGTCATCATTGTAGATTTCCCTCTCACAATGATAGCCTGGTAAAACCTTAAATGAGACGTAATAAATATTATAGAAACATAATGTGCTCATTCTGTCTGCTTTCTAATCATATTAACCAAAGATAATGAAATGGTAGATAGAGCATTCAAAGCTGCCTTGCGGTACCCCGTTTCTAAATGGAAGATTCCATATACTGACTACGACTATTGTATATTTTAGCCTTTTTTGTCGTACTTTGTAAAACATGTGGAATGAAGAATCGACAAACTTCGAAATAGCAAAACTATTGGGGCGTCACGTTCCTGATATAGAACAATGGACAAGTTCGTGCAAACCTCTTTAAGGGTGCACCTCGGCCAGAGTGAATGCCAGTGTAACAAATCCTATCGCGCATGGAGACTTCTACCATCCGAGACAAAATTATTTTGGCGTAAATTGTGAAGAGACAGGTAATGATGATGTACTTTCCAAGAAAATCTTCGAAGTTTTCAGGAATTTCAGTTTATATTTAATTTTACAAATCGCCATGTATAACAATTGTCAGGGTCAGTCTGTCTGCTATGGTATTTTCATGCACATCTGCTTCTCCAAGTATTAGCAGAGTCCCTACCATTGTCCCAGTATTCCTAAGGTCGCCTTGTCCTCGTATTATAAAGGCACGGCTGCCTCTCCAAGCAGCATCAAGGCACCAGTCTGGGCCTAGGCATTCACGGGCACCTCCACCTAAGTAAGTATTATCAAGGCATTACAGCATGTCCATACATTATCATGGATATCCACATATTTTCCATGTACTAGTTCCTGTCTAAATATTAGTAAAGTATTGTTACCTTTACACGTATGGCAAAATGTAAGTATATATAAACATGCACAGGCAACACAACTTGTCCAAGTATTCTCAAGGAAGTCATAAATGTCCAATCATTTATAAACATCGCACGTCTGTCTGTCCAATTATTTAGGGATAATTCTTCCTATCCAAATATTCACAGGTACGTATGTGCCTGTGTAAGTATCCACATATATCTTTACCTGTCCTCGAAATTTCAAGACACTTCTGTCATTCCAAGGATTAACAAGCACTTCTAACTGCCCAAATAATATTTAGGCACACTTCTGGGTGTCGAAGTTTCACCGTTGCCTGTCCAAAGATTCTCAAGACATTTCTGCTTATACTACTGATTGTCCAATTATTCTAAAAGGCACGTATGTCCAGTTTTTCTAATGACACTCCTACCTGTCAAATTATTTTTAATGTACATCTTCCTCTCAAATTTGTTTTTCTCGATCTTAGGTTCATACCTTAATTACTTGATTTCGATTTTTAATAATCTTTTCATCTCAAAGTTTTTGTATATCTTAAAACTGTTTCATCAATCTCCTCTTTTACCTCCTCTTCATTTGTCATATATCTCAGATTTGCATATAAAATCTTTTTCTTTCTTTTTTTTATAAGGCACTTCAACGTATCCAATGCATCTGTATCACGTGGCTTGGATGTCACGGAGCTGTACCAACTATAATACTGACGAATCTCTCGCCTCTTGGTTGACGAATGAAATCAAACAGGCATCGAAGTACAGAAATCCAGCGAGTTTATTAGTTCAAAATACTCTCTCTTTTTTCTTTCTATGATCTGAACATGGTCTACATCTTAAAACTTAGCTTTCAAATTGCCCACAAACGCAATTAAATGGCCGCACTAATTTTCGCCTACAGAAGCATTTTCGGAAGTTATATATCGACTCTTGGTGAAAAGAAATTTTCCGACGATAGACGCCGTCTCATACAACTAGTTGCCTTGCATCCTGTGAGCAAATCTACGTAGACTGACACTACCATGTTGATCTCGTGCGAGTTCAAAATCCAACACATCACAAAATTTTGTATCATATCCATCAAGCGAACTCTTGGTAGTCTACTCCATATGATACAAAGATTTCTCTCACTCATAAACCACAAATAAAGAGATATAAATCTATTGTACGGCCTATAATATTGAGGCTTATTTATGTCTGACCATGTGTTTCTATAGTGTCCAAAAAGCTGTTGTTCCACCAACAAAAAAAATAGAATCTTAGCGACCAGGAATGAAAAGAACAATTTTGTATTTCATAAGAACTGAGATACATACATGAAGCAGCCACATGTAACCGTATTACAAAATGGGACACGTGTCTCGCTATCTGCTTGACGTAGTCTTTAGAGTTATTAAAGGCAGTAAGACCTTGAGCTGAAAAGATATAAACCAATACACATTACACGAAATTTTCAATTTCATTTAAGCTAAGGTTAAGCTACACAGCCTAATGAAACAATAAATGATATAGCACTTAGTAACGGGATAGACTGTATCTTGCAAGAATGTAATAGTTTTCTATTTTTATTTCTTATCATAATCTTATGAATTCCGTAAAGGCTTCGGTTGTTCTTGTTTACTAACAGTATCCATAGACGCATAACAATAAATAATTAATTCCAGAGATCTATAAAATAATCCCAGTGATTTATTGCATTTAATTCCGGAGATCAAGAGCAAATAATTAATGAATCAATTAATTCCAGAGACCTATAATATTCGATTAATTCCAGATATCTGTAAAATTTAATTCCAGACATCTATAGCATTTAATTAATTCCAGAAATGTATAGCATTAATTAATTAAATCCAGAATTCCATAAAAGTTACTTAATTAAGTCTAGAGATCTATGACATTTAACTAATTCATTACTTCCAGAGATCCATAACATTGATGTGGCCGCTTGTACAGTACTCAATTGTTTATGTGAGCACGTGAAGGACTTATTATCATGGTGTCTAGGGGGTTCACCTGGGAATTCTGCTATTCATTATACCCTCGGGTATCATTCTCCATGCCTTACTGAAAAATGTAGATCTATGATCCTAAACGTCTAGTTATTACTTCCAGAATAGAAACAACATCAAAAAGTAAGGAATTTTTATGAAGACCTCCGTGGCCGCATGTAGATGAAACAGTGGGGGCGATGACGATGAAAATGATAGGTATGTCGGACGAAAAGTAGGGAGATCGACAGATATATGGTAAAATAAATTTAATGGATCAATATGAAAGAAATTGTAAAACTTGGCCATTCAGTATATTTAAAAATCAATAAATTATTTAAAAATCAACAAATGATAAAATTCTTGAACACAGGGATTATATGATACATATATACCTAAATACATATAAATAAATACGCACATTACACCGTATTTGATGTACAAAATTAAAGAACATAACACATTCTCATAGACAGATCAATGTATGAGGCAAGTGAAATAAATGTAGGCGGAAAATGAATTTTAACAGTTGAATTAATTTTTCTTCTCTGACATAGATTATCATGGACTAATTGAGCACCAAACTAGACATAAAATTAAAATAGCTTGAAATCTGCAAGATAAATTGAAAAAAAGGTTCACTCTAATTTGTGCTGAATAATATCTGCAAACTATCGCACATGAATAATGTAATTTTCATCTAGCAAGTTACAAATCTATTGTTTCTTATTTTTACTTTGACCTGCACCTGACACAATTGCTTGTCTGTATATAGAGAACAATGGATAATACATGTTTCCAGTCTAATAATAAACGATGTACTACGTGTAGATGAATTGGTGCATTAAATGCGGCCATTACACCATGATAAGTTTACCCTGGTTAGCAACCAATCAAATCTTCCACATTACTTGTTAAATGTACCGAGAAAAACTTGCTCCCTATTTGGTCAGAATAATTTTCATTTGATCTGTTACTATTCCATAAAAAAAAATATTCTGGAAAAAATATTGAAGAATTCGTCCAAAGATAGCCCAAGAATTGATTGCTAGCAATCATTTCGAAAGGATACTTTTGAAGAAAATAAAATTGTATGGCTATTTAAGGGATACCAAAAGGACTATATGATATAAAACTAATCCAATAAAGAACACAAGAAACCTAAACTTAAAGTAGAGCTGGGTTCAAAACCAGATCATAGTAACTTTAGTTTTACTGAAGCATTTACAACCAGTGTCCCAGCAGATCTGAAGGATGGACAGAGAGAGATAAATGGAAGAATAAATGACTTCCTGACAAACATCTTCGATTCATTGGCCAGTCGTGATATGCAATACGGCCGATAAGTGATACGAAGTACATAGGTACATAATATCCTTTGAAAGGGCATAAATTAACTATTATATTCTTCTTTTCGCATCTGATTCACTGTGAGGGTTTCAAAGGTTGTGACAACACGCAAATCGAAATGTAGTTGCACTTATGCAGTGCGATTTTGTACACTGATTTGGAATAGTCACAGTTGTATGATTAGTATAATACGTTTCCTTATCTAAGAAACGCATTATTAGCTAAGAGCGTTAATTCGAGAACTGTGTGAAGGCGAGTGCGGATTAATGAATCTCACTAGACACAAAAGTGTCGAGTGCCATCTGCTAATGTCATGCTCGCAAGAGATGATACTGCCTTTCTGATCAATCTGAATAAAGATCAGATCTTCACTGTCACACGTACAGATTTGAGAGCGACCGATTAGAGGTCATGCAATCATGACCTTTGAATTAGCCAATGGAAATGCAGGTTTCAAAAATCTGAAAGTGAATCAAATCGTTTGGCACACATAGATGCTTTTCATTACACCGCTGTCTCCAAGCACAAAGATATGACTACATCTCATTGACAGATACAAAAAGCGACGATGGTAATAACAAAGGTCACCAAAATATGACCCCAATCTGATCTTTAAGTCTTTAAGTAGGACAGTGGAGATCCGATTTTAATTAGATTGCATTTCCGATCATTGTACTATATACTGATTATGTTGTTAGTATATGTCTTAAAGAATATACATTTATTTCATTATTGGAACTTCTTTAGAATGTAATTGATAGGTAATAAGGAGCCGCATAACGTCGGTTATGATGCTCCTTTTATGGATCCACATGATTTATATTCTTTTGGACGTGTTAAAGTTCGATTTATTGTCAGTGTTTAAATCCACTTTTATTTTAGAATATTTTGCGGTTGCAAGTGGTAGACAGTCTTGTTGCAATTCGTCAGTCTTCACATTAAATCATTTAACCGATTTTACTGAAAATATTTAACGCAAACGGCATGAAACCCAAAGATGGTTTGTGATCCCCATGTGATAATGGGTAGATACTTCAGTGTTGAACCTTAATAAATTTAAGAAGCTCGAAACAGTACATGACTATTTGAATAGTGCCAGTACGTTTTTTCTGTAAAGAATGCTAAATCTTCGACAGTTGGGGTAGGCGTGGGCCATTCATGTGACATCATAATAAAGTTCCAATTTTTCGGACTTCGTGATATGGAATTCAAATATTCTACTAGCGAGGCAGATGTCTATATCAGCATGTCGTAAAATGATTAGCTGGTGGTATATTATATTTAAAGGTTGATAATCAGCAATAACATCTGCAACTAATCATGTGTATACAAGATATATGGCCCTAAAAAGAAATAGAAATAAAGTGCATTAAACTTGCACTCAAAAAAGATTTACTATGTGTTTTTAACAGTTTGCAGGGAACAGGACAAAAGACGTACTGAGGGATACTACCTACTTAAGTCTACTGTCTTCATATCTATAACGATTTTGTCCAGAGTCTGCATTAAAACAACAGTTCTAAAATTTTAGTGTAAGAAACGTAAAGTGTATTAACAATTTGCTAATATAAAACCAATATTTAAAATACAAGCAAACAATATAAAGCAACAAATATGAATGTACTTCCTGATTGAAATCTAACAGTTGTTTTCAATAGGAAAGATGAATTGATTCCACTGAGAGTAGTTCCAGTAATTACAGTTAGATTGAACACATTTTGAGGAGAACAAAAGCCAGGGCCTATAATAGTTTAAATGGTACGAACTGACTGGTTGATAAGTTTATACATCATATACAATTGGAAGGTCGTCAGACGACCACCACGAATGAGCACTGAAAGATTCCTACTTAACACAAGCCTAAACAAATATCGTTTTAATCAGAATGTATGTTCTACCCACACCACATCTGTTTGTTGTCAATATGAAAATCTAACTTCACCCTCATATTTCTGAGACAATCATCTCAACAGATCTTTATCTCAGCATTTGATGACATTTTTTTAAAGAACGTCAGGAAATTAAATGCCATACCAAGTGTTTGAAATACATATCAGTGTTTTTCTTGTCTTAAATACTATCATGAACTGCTAACCAATGTATAAAACAATTCCTCTACGAAATCTTGTTTTTGACAAATTTAAGATTTCTGTAAAATGTTGGATCGAAAGTTAACTCTCCTAAAAATTCATCTCTAGTTTTGTTGTACATGAGTTCTTCCATGCAATCCAGAGCAAAGTGTTGGTAATTCCAGTAGAATTTGTTGGCAAACAGTTCTGGGCGGGAGTACAGCAAAGGAAGATCACCAACACCAAACACGCAGATCAGACGAACTCGCTTTCCGTGACATGGCCAATTAAACATTCCCATACCCCAGTTTTTAAAACGGGTCAAGAATGGTTTCGAAACTGGATCGGTCTCCGGTTCACCTGGAAAGACATCACAACGAAAAATCTTACTTCTGTCACTTCCAAGTTTTAGAATGTGCATGTATTAGCTTTGGTTTAAAACATGCAGCAACTTAAAAAAAAAAAGTCCTCACAAAATAGTACAATTCAAGTATAAAGGGCAGTAACTCTACTGGCGTTATAAATAAATAACCTAACGCACATCAACTCGGACACTATCTCAATTTAGAAAACGAAAAACGTTATTTAATTTGCAGAGATCCAATTTTCTGACACGAGTTTTAGACATGAGTGATTCACTTTAAAATTACAATTCTC
Organism: Potamilus streckersoni; assembly: GCA_016746295.1. Taxonomy (NCBI): domain Eukaryota; kingdom Metazoa; phylum Mollusca; class Bivalvia; order Unionida; family Unionidae; genus Potamilus; species Potamilus streckersoni. The sequence goes on from JAEAOA010001187.1 coordinate 931,814, forward strand.
CTCTCACCCAGAAATGTCAAACAAGCTAAAACGAATGCTAACACTGATAAAACGTAGAACAAAATATCGTTTGAAGGTCATAATTGATTACATAATTATGTTCCATAGTAGGACTTGCCATCCGGCGCAGGTCGGCAATCGTATTAGGCCCGAAGCTACCAAGGGCCCAGTAAAAGGCCTCATAAACTTATGGTTACGATTTGTTCTTACTATTTTCCAATTGATTATATATCTAAATATCGATTCCCTGTGTGAAGACTGGTGACAAGTTACAAGTACATCTTTCTCATGCAAATACGGACGAAAAAGGAGAGAAAAAAGGTTGTGTTGGGCCCAATGCCCGTGTTTGCCTTAGGCCTTAAAATGACTAAATTCGCCACTGTTATATACACATATGAAACTTGTTAGACAGTTCACAGTAGAGTACACACACACACACACACACAAACACACACACACACACACACACACACACACTTTTGATTCGGCAGAACCTTCCTTAAACTGTTTTGCTCAATTGCCTTTGGTTTTTGTTAACTCATGGAATGATATATTGCTGTATAGGGAAACCGGGGTGTAAAATGTTCAAATCCAGTCACTAAAGTAAAATCCTTGATGCTTCTTATTAGCACAAAAGAATGGTAAGACTTTAACGTTTCTTATTTTGTTTTTTTAGTTTTGTTTTATATCATGGTGTTCGAAACTGATTTAACGCACTGTTTGTGCCTAATCAAACATTAAGAAATATTAATTTGTCGTGAGAGAGGAGAATATTTTACTAACTCACCAAGTTGGTATATCATATGAAAATTCTATTCTATTGATAATATTCCACATACAAAAGGCCAACTGAAGCATATACTGATGTAATCCGATGAAAAAATGTTGACAGTTGTCCTGAATAACCATCTGCATACATGTATATATTATTAAATTACATTTAGGGTAACAAGTACATACGTGTCTGAATAAGGGAGCATATCTCTGACAAGGTTAATATGTACTCTTAATGATGTTAACACTTACGACTAGACAGCGATTAGCGGGCATCAAGTACACTGATAGTAAGTGGCTCACAACGGACGCTAACCGTTGCGCGAACAAGAATTGCTATAAATCAAGATTTCATTCATTTTATACAATAGCTGGACATAGATCGATTGGATTTTGTAGTCGTAGTCAAGAAAGCACACCTGTATCTTTCAATTTATAACCTTAATTCGCGACTACATTTCATTTACGAGTTGCACACCTGACTGTTCGCAAATTGCCTCATTTTCTTTGCCAACGGGAGTGCCTGGTCTGTTCGTGTTCATAATTTTATCTATGTGGAACAAAAACGATATGTATCGTATTTACATCTGAACTGATAGTGGCACAGCTGTACATGATGTTAACACATTATTGTTATCAATTTTAACTTCACCTATCTATAATTGCTACTAAAAGTTTCACGGTGTTTCATATAGGTCTGTTTATACCTAGCATTCACAGCTATGTGAACATGCAATGTAAATAAAAAAATATGTCTAATATCGAGTATATCCTGCTTATTTGCATACTGTTTTTATCAGGCAAACAATAGTCTATCGATAATAATGTTGTCGGAAAATTGGAATCTGATTGGAAATGGGTGAGGATAAACTATAGTATATATGGATTTGGTTGGCCAGAATTTGTTGATAATTAAAGTTAGATTTAAGTGATATCTTTTGAGGCCTTAACCTAGTTGTAACTGCAAGAATGTATATATATATATATATATATATATATATATATATATATATATATATATATATATATATATATATATATATATATATATATAGTTTTTAATTCACAGAATTACAGTTCTTTAACAGACTCGAGTTTTAGAACCCCCCTACTGAGATTAGTGTCATACTCTTTGGTGTGGAATTGAAAGCATGCATTTCAACACATATAGATCCAGAAACTTACGCGGCTTAATATGGTTTTCACTGCCCAAAAGATAGCCTCCAGTATGCATCGATATTAATAAATATAGCTTTGATCATGAGCACTCAGAAATGTTATGCTAATGATTTTTAATGTCATGGAACTGACGCTCCACTAAGTAAATATAATTTGCAGGAATTAAAGATAAAACTGCTCAGCATTGAAATCATCTCTGACTTTCCTCAGTAATAATATATGTTAAAATCAGATTCTGTGGTAGAAATATTGGATGTTCAATTTAGGACAAAGTAGAAAAGCTTCTTATGCAACGGCTGATGTCGCAATGATCATCCATTCCCGGAAAGCAATGACAGTAAGATTTCCATGACATCCATCGTGGAGCATTATTGGATAAACACCTAACGCTGTTTTCATTTGAGACCAATTAAGAATCATAAAATATTGATTGTTGAAAACCCCAGGTTGATACAGCCATCCATTTGGGAGGAGTAGAAAGCTAACTACCATAGTAACCATACCGAGGGTTAGTCATTTGTATGTAGGATCATGTAGACATAAGAACTCTTCTGATGAGAATCTCATGTCATAATGACTTTTCTTTTACGAAGAGTGATGAACATAAGATGTTCACGATGGCCACATATTGGACTTTAATCCAGCATATAATAATAATAACCAGTCTATTCGAGCTGACCATTCCTACAGCCATGTTAGATATCATGTCAGCGCCATTTTAATTCAAGAAATTTATCTTTTTGCCAGCACAATTTATTCAAATAAATTAAACTACATTGGCAATACAAATATTAGCCGATAAGAATAGGTAACTGCTCTATTTTTCCCATTCCCTTTGTAGACAAGCATGGCAAGACCTTTTCTCCGTGTATTTAGTACATACTCATGCTTTACTATTGAGAAGAGCAATTTTAAGATTGTTTATTTTGCCAAGGACCGCCATAGAAATGACTTCATTTTAAAGGTGGTCATGACTAGGAGCATTCCAAGTTTTTATATGGTATGATGTGCACTGAATAGTTTTTGCTCAACGATTTCATTATCTAAAGATTCTTATTTACGAAGATGCCTATTAGAATAACGTTGAGACCACGAATTATTTTCTCTACTGAGTTATTGAAGATTAGCCATAAATATCATAATATAAAAACCCACTAAAGCGCCAAGCGAACACATTGGGTCAGAATGGGTCTTACCACAAAAACAAATTTCAAAACAAAAATTGTGTTTGTTTTGGTTTCCTCTTTTCTAACTATATGCCACAAAAGGTCTAAACTCACATTCGGCCGCTTCTTGGATTTCATTCGGGAATTATTCAGAAATGATTCACTAGCTATTCATTTATGGTTTGTGAATTCACGCTGTGCTTTGATATACAGAACATATGTTTAGTTTTGCAGGCCTCTCTGCTTGCCTTGTTTAACCAGACTAGGCACGCATATAGTTATATTTTATACCCGTTTCATTCCATTATGGATTTGTGAGATACAACACTTAATGGGCAGCATGTTCGTGCACCTTGTAGCACACATTCATTTATAAATAGACACAGTCAGTTTATTTCGTGCGGACATTTAATCTGAGGCTCAGTTTGTTCATTTTGTGCGAACAGTTAATCTCGTGTTATGGTTTCTTTTAACTTACCCACCAATGCATTTTGATGCTGACCGATCTCACTGTTGGAGACTATTGTGCCATGCTGTTAGGTCGCACAGTTTAGATATATTTAGGATAATACTCCTTTGAATCTGGACCTAAGAGATAACATATCGCAAGTCTCGTGTTATAGAGATATTACCTTCCTGGGTTAGTTCACAACGTTTGGCATTGGAACGATCGATGCTGTCAGTCAACATGGAATCGAGCGTGGGTTGGAAAGGGGCACAAAAATATTTTGGGCTGATATAGTCTTGGGGCAGCATTGATTATCCGATTTAGACCGCGAAATCTCTGAATTTATTACATCAATGGAAGTTAACTCTAAAGCAGTCTATCATACATGCGTTCGTTTCACATGTAATAAAGACATGCCCCACCTGCGACAGATGACATACAAGCCCTCAGGAATCTCACGGAAGTCCATTAATATCATTCTCTGAAGGCATGTAGACATGGTAAGTTCGTCAGGGCATCAATACACAGTATGTATAGAGATGTTCGTGACGTCATGTAAACACAGTATGTATTGGGAGGTTCTTCAGGGCATCAAGGCATACAGTATGTATTCGGGTCATGGCAAGGAAGACACAAATCATGTTCGTCAAAACGACAAGCTTTGCACCAAAAATTATATGGTCTATGTTTTCTGGTCGTGCAAGTTTCTGCTCCAATCGCTTTTAAATGAAACTGAGACCACTGATTTGTCACACTTGATGAACCCGATGGGATCTGATCTCTCCTAGCAAAGGGTACAAGGATGCATATTTAGAAGTTATGGAATCCATAAACGAGGCATTTGGAGACTGTTCATTTAGCCATGGTATGGGTGCCACGAATGGTCGAATGGTCTAAGCTCTCACCGTTACGGATCACTACAATCTCACCTCTGTCTGCGTGGGTTCAAGTCTCAGGCTCGGCTAAGGTGGGTACGTGAGAAAGCTTACAAGTAGCTTCTCGTGAGTTGGTGTTTCTTCCTGTACCATTTATACTGGCCGCCATGTATAGTCTATCTTGTGCTGAAAATGGCGTTAAACCCAACAACAACAACCAATGGTATTTCAGTCAGACTGAAATATACTGTTGATGTCATTATGCCTCTGATATTCCCTAGAAGTAAATTTAAAGCTGTATAAAGAACTAAACTTTACATTTTGAGCTTTGTTGTAGTTGCAAAGACCATGTAATGAATAGACGAGAGAGATAAAATGAAAGAGAATATATATTGTCTATCAATGTATAGCTGAATGACTGACTTGACTTCTTTTAGCAGGAAATTCAAGCGAGTACCAAAGGTTACCTGGGAGCCTCTTCCGATTCTACTAATTTGGCATATTGTGGTTCAATATTACACTTACCGAAAAGGCTCCAGAGTACAATACCAGAGCGTTTATTTGCAAGGCATTGTTTTTGGAACTGAGTGTATATGTGGGTCCTAACTTGTGAATGACAAATTGTCTTAATAAAGGAGCTGATATTTCGCTTTTTAAATATCGCTATTAAAACTTCACTGAGATTTTCAAAATTTTGTCCCACCTGGTCTAATAGATTTTTACTTGTTGTTGATAATGGGTGACATTTGACTGTAATGAGAGATGCTGAATTACTTGAGGGACTATTTCGATAAGCAAAGTTAGATGATGTTTCGTGAATTGACATTTTGTCGTTTTGTACATTATTAGGTTTGATACATATATCAGTTTTCTCACATATCCTAACTGACCGAACCTTGACTCTAACCCTCGCGGACAGAGTTAAATATGGGTGTGATCCATAAAGAGTAAGTACCTATGCCAACTCAGCCACCCTGGGTACCAGAGTAAATAACGATTAAATAAGCTTCAATGTCTTGTAAGCTCATTAGCTCCCACAGATACATTGTCGCAAGCTGCAAGGCGAACAAACACCACTCCCTCCTTTCAGTCCTGGCTGCCAGCATAAGAGTTGTTCCTTCATGAATGCGGATTAAAATATAAAAAAATGTTTTAAATACATCAAGATGCCAATGAAACAAACTCTTACAAATATCAATGAAGACTGAAAGAGAAAATATGATTGGTGCACTCAGTCAATGTGAAAGTTTATATTAAGCTGGCAGTCATTGGTTCAGCAGATTTTTGCATCTTTATGAGAAAAGACGAAACTGTATTGCATGCAACCAGGAGTGAAGAGGAAGCTTAGCTGGTTTCTTTTGCCCCTGATTTGTGACGATGACACATATATGGAGTCGCTGGAGACCGAGTGATTTAAGTCGTTGGAGACCGAGTGGTTTAAGGCGTTGGAGACCGAGTGATCTAAGTCGTTCACATCTAAAGAGCCAGCGTTGGTATGAGAGAAAGCAGGTAAGTGACTTCTCGCGGGTCGGTGGTTCTACACGGGTTTTCCCGGGTTCTTCCTCCACCAAATATTTTAGCCGCTATGTACAGACTATCATGTACTGAAAAATAGCATTGAACCTACAAACCAAACTAAACTTGTCACATATTATAAATCCTATCAATACCTGAGGTGCTAATTTTTACGATCACTGAATGTTGATGCTAAATCAATGACCGCGAAAGTATGAAAGTATAAACAGCAACTACATTCGTCCATTTGTCAGCGTTTACCGTGGTAGAAGCTACACTGTACCTTACTTACTCTGCAAGCAGACTCCACCAAGTAACCTACATTCGTCTTCACAGTGTGGACATAAATCCAGTCTTCACTTACCTTTGTAACTTCCTCGTATACCCAGTTGAGGATTGTGATTAAGACTGGTGAAGAAAGTTTCATCGGGAAAGTCAACTTTTCTTGTCCAATTCAAAAAATCTTGAGCAATCGGATTATTTATGACATAATCAACAAAATCTCTGTTTACAGTCACATGAACTGATCCTTTTGTGGTTGTTATATTGTGAGGTGGAGGTCCTGCATTCTGCCACCTGTCTTTATTGGCCCTGGAAATAATAATAATAATAATAATAATAATAATAATAATAATAATAATAATAATAATAATAATAATAATAAAAATAATAATAATAATAAAGGAATAAGATCAAAGAGAAAGCTTACTTTGGCTAGGACTTAAGTGTGTGTTTGTTGTGTGCGATTTGGATTTTTAACGTAGCTTTAAAACTTTTTCAGTCATATCGCTACGATGCATGCAGTGTGGCAGTTTATAGTGATACGTAGAACTTGTGCATCATGCCGCAGACATGTAGCATGATGTCTCCCCCAGTCACACTATCCTAACACCAGACTGACCTGTCTTAACACTAACATCTTAATGTTGAGCGCTAAGCGAGGCAGCTGTTAGTACCATTTTTGTAAATCTTTGGTATGACTCGGCCAGGGTTCCAACCCGCGACCAACCCGCGACGTGTTGCTTAGTGTTTCTTAGAACCATAGTTACATAGTGAATGCCACTAACCATTGCTGAAGTTATAAGATAGGGTTGTAGTTTTGTACGATACATCTGTTGAAGAAGGTGGAAATCAAGCTTAGGGAAGCAGAATATTCGATTCCCAATATTTCAATAATATCTGTACATTGGGTGATTGGAACCCTATCTACTTTAGATCACAACTGATCACCAAACTTCTTTTAGATAAGACAGGTGGACAAGAAGCAGGGCGTAAGATAAATATAACATGGAATCGATCAAATCAATCAGAAATGGCTGTTAAAGTTGTGAACGGCTCAGACGTTCTTCTTCTTTAATAATAATTGTAAGACCTGTTAATCTTTAAGATATTGCAATGAAAATAATTACATCTCAATCTGGTGACGAAATTTATATGAAACAAGAGCCTCTCGATAGGGACTGACGCTCATCTAGGAGAAAAAAATTACAAATAATTCAACATAAGACCTTTTCGTTCCCTTATCTGCTGAGAACTTCAACCACCTGATATACTTTAACAATTAGAAGTAGTAATAATAAGATATTTTCTCAAAGCAACCGTCATGGAAGCCATGTTGCATATACGAATACACTATAGTTTTGGCAGCCATATTGGATATACGAACGACACTAATTTAATTTATTTGAAAATTGGTACATTAAAAAATTAATTGGAGAAATTTGAATGTTAATCTTGCTGAGTAAGTATATTAAAGCAATTAATTTGGGCGAAGTAAAGATAGTATAGCCATCCAATATGGTGGATTAAAGATAATACATCCATCCATTTAGGTGGATTAAAGATATGATATCCATCGATTTGGGTGGAGTACATATAACAACCTTTTCAAGTAGCCATCATGGTGGCAATACTGACTGAAAGTGATTTTCACGTGGGACCGACCAGACATCATAAAAACACTTTTAATGAAAACACTTAAGAAACAGTCTTTCCTGTTACGATTGTAGACGAAAGCAAGAATTTCGAGCTGGCCAAATATCGAGAGTGAGGTACGTACCATTATAATTCAGAAGAAAAAAAACAAAATATCATTAAAAAGTCTTAAGTAAAAGCTCCATGCTGATATAACCATTCATTCAGAAGAAAAAAATAGTTATAAGATTTTTTTCAAGCCGTGTATATATATATATATATATATATATATATATATATATATATATATATATATATATATATATATATATATATATATATATATATATAATACAAATCATGTGGCGAATAACAACCCTTTCAAGTGCACTGGGTCCACCAAGGGATCACGTGTGTCAGAGATTGATTAAAATAGATGCAATAAACTGACGACGAACAGTGCGAAACTAGTAACTAACTAGCCTGAGCGCTTTCGACTCTTAATGAGTCTTTTTCAAAGGCAAATACAAAACATATATATAAGACAAACAAATAAACACAAAAACGTCGTGTTTGTAAACCTCTACATGGCTGTCTCCACATGGGTTAAAACTATAAATACAACCAGCTTGTATAGACTTGTTGCGGTTACTGAAAAAGGTGTGTAATTCCCTAAAAGTCTACAAGCCAAAGCGACATATATTTTTACTTTTTTGTACATTTATGTAACGCAGATTATATCCCGGATATTTGATTATATACCGGTTATTGTAGGCAGCTATGTTGGATGTTTGCGGGTACCAGTGCCATTTAGGACCGAGTATACCAGTGTGTGTGTGTGTGTGTGTGTGTGTGTGTGTGTGTGTGTGTGTGTGTGTGTGCATGTGTGCATGCGCGTGCGCGCGTGTACAGTATGGAAAGTTTGATGGCAATCCTACAAGTAGTTTAAGAGATGTAACAATAGCAAACTTGAGCTATCGGACGGAAAGACAGTGGACGACAGACCTCGGACAAAAGATCATCCCACAACCTCTTCTGGTCTAGGATCAGTAGAGCCAGAAAGCTAGAATTCCAAATCGCACAGTTACGAAAGTAAAGCTAGTTTCTAGAACGAGATTTCAAAAATAATATTAAAGCAAAATATGCAAAACAAAACAATAATGAGAGTCTGATGAATGACTTTGTCAAATGTTTCTAATTTGATCTCGATGCTATACTAAGGCTTTATCTATCTACCTATCACGCGCGCGCGCGCGCGCGCGAGAGAGAGAGAGAGAGAGAGAGAGAGAGAGAGAGAGAGAGAGAGAGAGAGAGAGAGAGAGAGAGAGAACACATTTTACCGTTTAATTGTTCCCTCTAAATCATTGGCACCGTCATACGCTTGCAGAATCTGAACCAACTCATAATTAGTCTTTAATGGAAACTCCTGTCCTGTTAAATTTATAAAATACTTCCATTTTTTACTTTTTTCCCAAAGTTCTTTCATACACAAGAGTTCTGGCTCTAGAACTGTCATTGTTCCCCACTGCACATTAAAGGATTTGGGAGTCAAGAAAATATTATCAAAACAGGAAGCTATACCCTGAACAGCTTTTTTTACAACATCTTTACTTTTCTTATCCACATGTAAGCAATATATGTTTTGTGGTCTGTATACTGCACGTAACAAACGTTCCGCCTGACCCACATCTTTGAATAGTAACAAACTGAAGGCTATCGGAAAATTTTCTTCCATATACGTGAGAGGGCTCATAATATATCCTCTCTCCTTTCGAAACTTTTCACAGTCTTCGGTCAGTTTTATATAATCGGATTCTGTAAGTGTAGATTTTGGTGTTTTCTTTGCTATTTCTTCAGCCTTTTTCAATTCTACTGAATTGCCGTCAAATATTTTCCTACAGCTGACCTCAGGTACATTCCTATTTTCGATGAAGTATTTTTCGTCCTCATTTCGATTTATATATCCGCTTTTATCTGCAATCTGTTCAGTGGCATGATTCGAAATATTCTTCAAAATGCTAACAAAAGTTTGTATGTCACCTACTGAAATTGCAAAATCAGATGTAATAATTGTGCCGTTTCCATCTGAAAGAGAGCCGAAAAGTTCCAAATGATCGCCTTTTAGCAGTAAACGGTTGGTGTAGAATTTTCTTTTGGGTGATGACTTGTGAAAGAATGTAGTTCGCAAAGAAGTGGAGTATGTGTACTCCACAGAGTAGAACAGGACTCCTAGAGACATGATGATCAAACCCAGGACAGTGATCTTGCTACGGAAGTAGGCCCCAATACTTTTCGACCACATCATCATTCCAGAAGACTACAGCTGAAATAAATATTAATAAGAACAAAAAATCATGACGACTATATTACAATGAATCAACAGTTAGAAACCCAATTAATTTATTAGTGCAAAGGAATAGCAAACATAAGTGGAGGATGAACAGCAAGTAAACTAAATTTAAATGTACGCTTTCTATCGAGGAAAGTCAGGTTATAAATGAAAAATGTGTAATTACTGATACTTTTGATGAGGAAATACTCCTAGTTTTAAAACATATTCTTTAGTACTGCTTATGGTACTATAGTTACAAGCTAATAGTCATCCTTGTGATAGTTTCATAAATCCAAACCTGGAATAAAGCCAAGTCGGAAAGAATTTAGGAATAAAAATAAGAACAGATAAAATGTTAAAGCTTCACATTTATGCTTTGCTTCGCTACATTAATTAAATTTAATTTCACCACTTCCTGGAGTACATGTACTATATTATGGGAGAAGATATTGATATGCCGCATGAGGGTTTACAAAAGTTATTTTTAGTGCCATACAGCTTAAAGTGCCACAACAGTGTATCTACATTTATTCAGTTCATTTCCTAATGAATGAGAATATATATTAAAAATACGAATGTAAAATATCATATTGAAAAATTTTCAATAATAACTGCGTGGGAACCAAAAGAATATCCCGTTTGCACCTGTCTACGGAAATAACCGAATGCAACCGCCTTCCACTTCCAGTATTTAGTGTAAACAAAGCGTGACGTCACATTATGAACACTTATTGTAAACAAAGGTCGAGTTGGTATCGTCATATCATGGAAAAGTCTTCAGAAACTCAACATGAAAGCTGCGATTCAGTATAGACAATAATTTGGAGAACGTCCAGAACAAGAAAATGAGTAAGTAAAATGTCTGAGTAATTTTTCATGTAGTTTTGTTGTCATAAATTTGTTTTCATGATCTACGCATAACAGCCTAGTATTGAGTTTATTAATACAGTCTACACTAACATTTATACCTCAGTGATACTGACAAATCATGCCAAAAAACAACACATATACACATACAAATAGTTTTATTTCATTTGCCATGTCTGAAAATAAAATGGTTATATATATATATATATATATATATATATATATATATATATATATATATATATATATATATATATATATATATATGTATGTATGTATGTATGTATGTATGTATGTATGTATGTATGTATGTATGTATGTATGTATGTATGTATGTATGTATGTATGTATGTATGTATGTGTGTGTGTGTGTGTGTGTGCAGATTATATTAGGAATCATTTAACTTTATTGATTTCATACAAAATAACGATAAATCACACTGGGCCACTACTAACACTATCCACTAAACTTTTGATTTCCTAAATTGATCTAATGCATAAAGAATTTTTTAATTCATCTTAATTTTCTAATTATTATTTCAGAAGACATCGGTATACATCATAAAGACAATTTGCTCGTGGTGCTGGCACTTCTTGGGCAAAGAAGTGAGAGTCATCATTCCATCATGTGTTGTTCAGAAAATCTGCACTGCCTTTCCTGATCAAAACCTGAACTACACGGCCTTTCATGAGGTTGTCAGCGATTAATCCTGCTAAGAAGATTTTGAGTTGCAATATCCTTGTCAGGTCTCTCATACAGACTACATAATGGTGGTGATACATCTACGAGAAGTTTTACTCCTTCATCATTCATGTGAGACACCTGCCCAATTCTGAATGCTCTTTAATTCAGACATTCAACATACTCTGCAAATTAAAGTAAATTTAATATGCATTAAAACTGAAACCTTTTGTTGAAATTAATACATGAATTAAAAAAATGTCTTTCAAATTGTTTGCATACTTTTATATTTTTACCATAGGCAAAATCATGATCTTTAATTAAAATAGTGTCAACTTTAAAAAATGTTTTGCCTTTACTGTTTGAATGTAATAATAATAATATAGGTACATTTACTTACAGTTGGTGAAACAGTATTTATATCACTAAGTGATGCATTCCTTTCTATTCATTAATTACTAATGTATATTCTTACCATATGTTGAGTCAACAAGCGTTTTCCTGACAGTGTATTCTCCTTTCGTGTACTTTGGATACACTATTTTATATCGGGCTCTCCCATCCTTAGTACATGCTGGGTCTCTTTGGCTGTTTTCATTAAAATGCAATGCAGCTAGCCAAAGCCTATTTCAAAGTAAATAAAGATGCAAAATATATTAATTCTATCAAAAGTCAGTTAATATATTTGTATAGATACTTTTTTTGCAAACATTCCAAAGCACAAAATACTGTTATACAATTTTAAATTGAAGCATATCAGAAGATCAGATCCTGATATCTATGATTTAATTTGAAGATGAGTATACTGGACTATAAATAAAACACTGAGAAACCTGAATCAGTGTTTGTTTTGTGCAATAATTTAAAATTTATCATGTAAGCATTCCATAATAGGAGAAACTAATCATCTTTGGTGCAAAATGATTGATCACAGAGTGGTATCCCTCCAGTGCTGAAGTTTGTTGTCCAGATGACAGCATATGTACATTTTTTCTCATTTGTCTGCTGGTCACAATCTCATTAAGCTTTTCAAATACTATAGATCCTATAAGTTATAAAATATATTCATCAAAGCTTGGTTTTATACTATCCTGCATGAAAATAGAGCGGGTTTGAAACTTGAACAGCATGATTTTCTTCAATTTAACATACTCATAATGTATTGTAATGTCCATTATTATCTTCCACATCCTTCATTAAGCAATTCATAACTTGCATCCTAAGACTGTAGCAGTGGTTTATCTTTACACTACAGTAAAGGAAAGAGGGCAGTATTTGTATCAGTTACTTTGGTATTTGTCTGCATGATTGTGCCAGTGAATTCAGCTAATAGGCACATACTGTAAGAATATTGTTATGTTTCCTAAAATATCATAATACTGTCAAATTTCTAATTAATTTTGTTTTGTCTAGATTTTTATTAACTGGCAATGGGAATAAACCTCTTCATGCTTGTCAATATCTATATGTAACCCGATTCACACATTATTCTGATAATGAAATATGTATGTAGGCCTTCTAAATCTACCAACATAATTTTATATTCACATGGTCAAATAAATCTGAAGTCAACATGATATGTTTGACAATATTTATCAAATGTTTATAAATCAGTTTTTGATTTATTAGATATTTACTGCATTTATTTTTGAAACTACGAAAGAACGTTCTACATGGTGCAAATGGAAATGATGCGGTGACTGATCTGTTGAATATCATAGATAGTATGGTACTTGTCATTAAAAACTCACCCTTGATGCTTCTCTTTGAATAGCCCCTTCTTTTTTCTTTGGCGGTGCCACTTGACAAGTTACTTCCTCTGGTGGTGACAACATTTTAAGCCTACACACTTGATGCCTTGGTGTTGAAGGCTCTGATACATTTACAGTTACCTTGGCTTTATTGTCAGTTTCCATCACACAGTGGATAGAAGGGACGGCATCATCATCGAGTTTGACATTCTTTGGTGCGCTACCCATTTGCTCAACCTCACATTTATACCTAAATGGGAATCATGCTGGTGTGAAATGAAAGAAGCAGAGGGCAGAAAACTGAGTTGGACCATCCCAGTTTGCTTATTTGATTTTTACAAAATCTGTCCACCTACGTCGAAGTGCTGGGTCTTTCGGGAAGGAATGCATGGAAACCCCATCAGCATTTGTATTTCCACAGTTTGATGCAACACACCTAACCCCGCTGCCCTTGCTTGTACCACCAACATCTCCTTTTGGCATGATTATGATGATAAAACTTTTCAAACAAACTAATATGGAACTCAACACGTTCTTTGTTTATGTTTTGACAGAAACGGAAGTTAAGCTGTGTTCATAATGTGACGTCAGACGATCTTCACCCTCCGGAAATTACCGAACGATTAAATCGGTCAGATGTGCATTAATTTCGAAAACACACCTGAGCGTATTTCTCAGTTATTACGGCGAATTTTTTCATCGGGTATTTTTATACCGCTTCCAGATTTTATTTTCTATTCAAATAATATTCTATTTTATTAACGTTATCTGCACTGGTGTGGCACTTTAATATCATGATGTCGGTAACATGAAGACGTTTTAATTATATAATAGGCTAGATCTTTTATTGTTCCTTTGTTTCGTTTTGGCTAAGAGTGCCGTGTTACGCGGTTGCTATCCGCAACTGAGTGTTATCAATATGTAATGCAATTTGCTTTGTCCGACCTATCTATCGTGACATCAATTTGAAACATTAAAGGGGACAAACACCCTAACCTGCAAAATTTTATTGTAAATAGAAGGATATGTAGTAGTATGTGTATATAATCTATCCTGACTATTTTTTCTTTGCATTTATTGTATTTGCACAAACATTTAGTAATAAAAATGCGTTGAATTCCGAGATCAAATGGAAAGAACCTACTCCTCAAGTTATCTCCCTTTCATACAAGCAGGATGTGACATCATTGGAGGCGGTCCCCGTACAACAGGCATATAAATATTCAGTGTCAAGTAGAAACGATGTTTCAATGCAGTTCCCGACAAATATTTTTTTCACATTTCTATAGGACCCTAAACGGTTGTTTGTATGGGCGATCAAATTAAAGAGAGAAGGGATTTATGACCGAGACATTTAGAGCATGAAAGTTTTTCAAAAAATCAGAGACTCTTCAAACTATTGGGTCTGAGCAAAAACGTTAGCGTTTGAAGCCTGATGCAGTGCCGACTATTTTTTAAAAATATTTTTCTACTATGATAACAAGACAGAAGACGGGAAGCAAGCCGGCGAGTCGTAGTCAACATAGGCCAAGGAGCATCACAGGAGTCTGTAGTTTTATCAATAACGCATGACGAAATTGCTGACTACATGAAATTTCGTCGTGCTTTACTGATAAAACTGCAGACTCCTGTGGGAACATTAAGGACTCAATAATTCAGGAGCACTGTCAACGTTTCAATACCTGAACGTGTAATTTCAGCCAAAAAAAGTTTAAAACCTCATCAGCTTCTGATATTCCATTTTGCCATTACACACACACACAGACACACACACACACACACACATTCACACATATTTCTAGAACTGTCATAAGTTTTCAGATTCATCAGTCAGAAGCGAGAATACATGAATCATGTGAAGGTTTCAGATGAGAAGGTCTTGCGAATCGTGCTCACTACACATGATGGTAATATTTTTATATTTTTTACCTAGTATATTCTACAATATTCTACACTCTACGGAAAAAATCGTCTATATAATGTGTCGGTAGAGTCTAAAAGGGCAAAATAATTTACTGAATAGTAGTATAGTTATTACACATAATTTCACAACAATTAAATCACTTTATGCATGGCTACGTGGTATTTATTTTTTAACAGATTGGTTTATTTAGCCTTGGAAGAGGTGAGGGTGAAACATGTGCTCTCTCTCTCTCTCTCTCTCTCTCTCTCTCTCTCTCTCTCTCTCTCTCTCTCTCTCTCTCTCTCTCTCTCTCTCTCTCTCTCTCACACACACACACACACACACACACCTATTTTCTCTTCCTAGAGCTACTGAGATTGGCAACAAATATTCCATTATTGGTTGGACATTGGAACACATTTACTACACAAGCACCTGTATGGAAAAAAGGCTAAAATTATTTGAAAAAAACTGTTGCCTGTTTGATATTTTAAATGTCCATTTCTTTGACGAACATTCATCCAATTATGACATGTACATGTTCTTATCAATAGCTGTTGAATTAATCCAGGCTATAAAAAAGGGAAAACCAATTTCCAGCCTACCCCCCCCCACAAAAAACTGGCAAGAAAAACTCTGATGTGTAATATTAAAATATTTTGACTTAAAAGAAAACGAAAAGAAAGAAAAAGAATTAATGAAACAAAAAAATGAATTGTGAAAGAAATCGTAATCGGAAGAAAATTATAGCTCTCTCCCTATCCGGTTTATTGATTAGATTTTGTACTGCTATTTTAGTTTGGTATTTAAAATTAAAAGTAGTTTATAAACATCGTTATTGTCAGAACCTGACGATTCCTGTACATCTTTGTCACACGACTTTGTCTCGGGTTCATACATATAAGGTTGGATGTTAATGAAATATTCTACTTCTGGATTGTCATCAACATCACTGACAGTCCATATAATTTAAACATTCAAGTACAGCCAACGCATAGAATGATTAACTGTATTATCATAGGAGTCTGCAGTTTTTTTTCAAAAAAGCACGACGAAATTTCTGACTACATGAAATTACCTTAACCGTAATATAAAATAATTATTTTATAATACCATTAGGTGATTTCATATAGTCAATAATTTCGTCGTGCTTTATTGATAAAACTGCAGACTCCTGTGCTATTATCAACAATGTCAGCGTGTACAGTGTCTCAAATGACGTCACATCCGCTAATCTTTCAGGGGGAGGGAAGTGCGTTAGTTTATTCAAGACGGATCGGGAGAGATGATCGGGTTTTCATAAATTTCTTCGTAACGAGTAAAAAAAGAAAGGTACAAATTTTCAGAAAATGATACTTATATATAGAACAAATTATATACGGAGTTTGCGCGAATTTCAGTTTTGCATGTTTGTTACCTTTAAAATACTAGACGAGCTGAACTTCAGTATACTCACGGTATCTGCGACACAGTTCGCATAGGTGTGTACACCGTGGTGATTGTACATAAACAAATGGCCGATAACTCAGTCAGACGCTAAAGTACGATATACAAATAGAACTCGATCGTATGTACTTTAATACAGTTATGAAGTTATTTGCACAATTTCAGTAAAAGAAATTTTCCTAGTGAGTTCATTCCTGAAAAAGCAACTATTGATAGCTTGTCATGAATACGTCATAACAGTTGCGTCGTCCGTCATGAATTCGCCCATTCAAAGCCACATCTGGCTTTCTGTCATGTCTAACGAAGAGTTCAGATAACCGAGACTCGGATAAATAAGATTCCGTTCAATGATTTAAGTATGTATTTACACTGAAACCTATTTCATAACGATTACTCGATTTATTCTGCCATCCCAATCCAAATATGTGTATAGTTTGAACTGGTTCCAACCGTTGATACTCTGTTCGGAAAAGCCCATATCTTGGTTTTCATCAGCCCCATGTAGATTGGACGATATAGTTGCTCTTAGCGGAAATATTTATAAGATGACGTAAAATATATTTGCCATTAAAATATTTCGTTGAAAACAATGTGATCTCTTGTCAATGAAAATAGGAAAATGTCTTTGTAAATACACAACGATGTCAAAGTTACTGGACAAGAATGAAGAAGAGGGATTGGCTCTTTTGTACCCTAACCTCGTCAATAAATCGGGGATGGCTGGTAGATGCGGGTCTAGGGAATTATATTTTACTGAATAATTTTTATACAATCCAATTAAATCTCTTAATTTACTACATTTTCTCCCATCCTGCTCTTCTGAACCACACCTCATAACACAAGGTGAACTAAATAACCTTGTCAGGGATTTGGAACTATCCAAGAGTAAGGCAGAGCTGTTGGGCTCCAGACTACAACAGTGGAATAACCTGGCAGGTGATGTAAGCGTTTCCTTGTTCCGTGATTGTCAAAAGGATCTGTCCCATTCTTCTTCATAAAAGCTGATCTTGAAGTCAGTAAAAACATCAATGGTGTGATGGCAGCTCATGACATCGTTCATGAACCAGATGGGCATAGACTGCTCATTGATTCATCGAAGACGAGACTTAAATCTATTTTGCAGCATACTGGCAATGTTTTGCTATCACCTCCAACTGGTCATGCAGTCCATAAGAAGGAAACCTATGAAAAAAGTGAAACAACTTTTGTGGTGTATAAGCTACGACCAATATCAGTGGCAATTTTGTGGCGATTTGAAGGTTCGTACTCTCTTGCTTTGTTTGCAAACTATATACACAAAGTACTGCTATTTTCCCTGCCAATGGGATAGTTGATAGAGTCCCATTACATCAAGAGAGACTGGCCACTCCGACAGTCATTGGAGCCTGGGGGAGGGATTGTTCAGCATCCACCACTTGTTGACTCAAGGACGACTTTGTGACCACTCTTGCACATCAAGATAGGTCTGATGAAGAACTTTGCCATAGTCATGGACAAAGCACAAGCAGCTTGCATGTACTTACGTAGAAAATTTCCAAGGTTAAGTGAAGCTAAGATAAAGGAAAGTTTCTTTGTTGGTCCTCAGATTCGTAAACTTTTTCGAGATGATGCATTTGACCATGCACTGCGTGAGACGGAAACGACGACATAAAAAGCCTTTAAGTTTGTGGCAAAACGTTTTCTCCGAAACAATAAGGCAGACAACTACAGGGAGTTGGTGGGAAACTTCCTCAAGGCATAAAAAGTTTAGTTGCAAGATGTCACTAAGAATACATTTTTTTGCAATCTCATCTAGATTTATTTCTACAGAACTGCGGAGCTGTGAGCGACGAGTACGGATAGCGATTTCACCAGGACATTGCAACAATGGAGAAAGGATATCAAGCTAAATGGAGCCCAGACAGTTACTAGCCAAATGACAAGAGATGCTCAATTTATATAATCCTTCTGCTGTTTTGTAAAGTGTTACATAAACAGGAAAGGTAAACTATTATCATGTAAGGTAACCATAAATACATAAAAAGATTTAGGTTTTCAATTTACGATTAAAACTACTGTCATAACGATATACACAGACTAAAAATCTAAAAACTTAAATATCTTGGAAACAGTAGAAAATCAATTGTTTTAAGTATCATATTTGAATTCAGCACATCAAAATTCATAAGTAGCACATTTTATCTTTAAAGCAGACGACTTCTAAAATGGTATAGACTAGTTATAACATAAGACTTTAACATAATGAAAGTAGAGACTTATTGGGAGCTGGATAGCTCAGCACTATCGTTCTCGTTTGATACCTTTCTCGTCCCGGCCTCGTTAACGGGCTAAGACTTGTAATAGGGTAGATTTTTGCCTAGTTGTGGTTGATATTTCCCACACCCCAGCTCCGGTTCTTCGGTTTTCGCAACCATGAGACAATATTACATCAAGAGCTGGGCAGGTGTGTTTTGCATAAGCTTGAAGAACTTGACATGTAATCGATATGAGACAAATCAAGTTTTAAAATAATGTGTGATGGGGGTGGGGTTGAGGTGGGGTGTGGGGTGAATAGTGATTATTTACTAGCGTATGGTTATATATATATATATATATATATATATATATATATATATATATATATATATATATATATATATATATATATATATATAAAATAACGTCCCCTGGAAGTATAGATAAATCTGTTTGCATTATACGTGATAGTAGGTTGTACATGTATATGTGTCACATACTTGCACATATATGAAATAATGAATAGGCTACACGTGCATATACACAACATATCACGATCAATAGGTTGTCTAAATTCGTATGTAAAGGTACCTGAGAACTGTCATACTGAGAACAGGTTTTTTTTTTGTAATTAAAAACCTTTAAATAAAGAACATTATTCTAAAATCACTTAATAACTGCATCTAACATATAAAACACTGTATCATTACCCTCCCCCAAACAGGACAAACAACGGAAAATCTTATTAAAAAATAACTGTTTACTTTATTACACAACAAAGATACTAGGTTTTTTGGCATGTTTGTTTTAACGGTACTTTAAACCCATCATTGGATAACGGATATACTCACTTATAAGTTAAGTAAAACCGCAATAAAAAGAACCTGATCTGCCGTAGCATAATGCGCCTGAAGATCAGGGTTAATATTTTGTGTTCTGATTACTCCAAACAAACTGCACAGACCTATATAATGCTCCGAACTCCTCTTATAAGCGAGTACATATGGTGGCGCTCTACAGTTTCGTATTTAGCATAGGGTTAAAATTTTAAAGAAAAAGAGTTTCCCCGGGTTTCCTCACTAGTTATACTGGTTATTTAAAAGAGACTTTGTATATCTTAGGTATTGTTCAAAGAACCTTTAATTCTCTTTATTTTGATGTATGATTGATGGGTGTAATATGGGTTAGAGAGTATACAGCTTGGCCTTACTCCAGATGTGCATCTTTCAAAAAAGTGCTAGCTCTACTTGCTCATTTTCACTTCTCGAACTTCAGAGGTAAATTGTAAAAAAAAGAGCCGATAACTTTTTTTACATTTTATGTATTTGGTAATTCAGTCATTGCACTTTTAGAAGCTGGTATTACCTAGTTTGGCAAAATTCATTTTCCATATTTTAATAGCTGCCAAGAATAGTGTACTTTCGACAAATTTAGGTTGATTTTTGGAGCACAAGGGAGCAGTCATTTTAGTTAGCAGTGTCCTAAGATCATTTAAAATTTCCAAACGTACAATATCCAAAGAAATTTCATCCACATTACATGAAAGTAGTATATAGGTATGCCAACATTCTCTCCACTGTGCATGTTTAAAATGCATACAACTTCACCTTACATGCATCACTCTCTCAAAAGTACATAATAACTGGTGAGCGCCACCATAAAGAGGATATAGGTATTATTATTGTATGACTTAATTTTGATTGTATGGCTGAAATATTTAAGTCGCAAGCATCAAAACAGTCCTTTGTAATAATTGTCCTGTATTTCCCCCCTCAGAACAGCATTTATTAGAGTCAGAGTCTTAAACCGGTACAGCCCCCCCCTCCTTATGATAAAAAGTGAACTATTTTAAAAATGCGCATTGCATTTTGTCTACATAGCAACCAGTGTTATGCTGTTAGACAGGAACATGAAACTAGCCATATTTATTCCTGAGATGTCAACAATAAATTTTACAGTTATAAAAGGGATATAACAGGTGAGGTTCATAAAGGTCAAAGGTCAAAGGGTAAAATATTAACTAATTCTTTGATATGGAAGAAAGCAAATTTGCTTTGTTATCATTTATTTTTTAATTTCATTGCAAATAAATGAAATGAAACATTTTCACTATGTATTTCTTTTACTTAATGCAACATTTTTCAATTTAAGTTGACTTTATTCCTATATTCTAAGACTTCTAATTTTCCCATAATGAAGGTCACTACTCACCCAAACATGCCTCATAGTAAATTATGTATGCTAGAGCAAAAATAAGCATAATTAGCTTATTTTCATGAATAAAATCATTGTTAATGTACCATTTTACTCAGAACATCATACATAATAATATGAAAATAAGAAAAATAATTTAATAAATATTTATATTTGCTTTTAAGGTGGCGCTCTACAGTTTCGTATTTAGCATAGGGTTAAAATTTTAAAGAAAAAGAGTTTCCCCGGGTTTCCTCACTAGTTATACTGGTTATTTAAAAGAGACTTTGTATATCTTAGGTATTGTTCAAAGAACCTTTAATTCTCTTTATTTTGATGTATGATTGATGGGTGTAATATGGGTTAGAGAGTATACAGCTTGGCCTTACTCCAGATGTGCATCTTTCAAAAAAGTGCTAGCTCTACTTGCTCATTTTCACTTCTCGAACTTCAGAGGTAAATTGTAAAAAAAAGAGCCGATAACTTTTTTTACATTTTATGTATTTGGTAATTCAGTCATTGCACTTTTAGAAGCTGGTATTACCTAGTTTGGCAAAATTCATTTTCCATATTTTAATAGCTGCCAAGAATAGTGTACTTTCGACAAATTTAGGTTGATTTTTGGAGCACAAGGGAGCAGTCATTTTAGTTAGCAGTGTCCTAAGATCATTTAAAATTTCCAAACGTACAATATCCAAAGAAATTTCATCCACATTACATGAAAGTAGTATATAGGTATGCCAACATTCTCTCCACTGTGCATGTTTAAAATGCATACAACTTCACCTTACATGCATCACTCTCTCAAAAGTACATAATAACTGGTGAGCGCCACCTATGGTACATCATTTCCACGGAAATGGGAACAAGGTGCCTTTCGCAAGGACTTGCAGAAGCAGCTAAAAACAGTGCTTTCTTGGGCAGGTAACAAACCCGTGATCCTTGTAGTCCGACAATCTGCCAACTGAGTCGCTTTCACACACTGCTTATGTCCCTGAGATCGAGGTATTGTAAAGTGCTATATGTGAATAAACGTAGCAAAATTGCAAGAGACAAGACCCAATTACAATATGTGGAAACGTCTGAAAGAATCCATATGAAAGAATACATCATGAGCTGTGATTAAGAGAGAAACAAATGAGTAATTGCTAATGATACATACCCAGATTTGTCTGAGATCTCAGTATTTACATGCATCTGTTGACTTTTGATCTTAAAGCTAGTTATATTATTCCAAAAATGACAATAGATCAACATGATAGTCACTATTCCTTTAAAATGTTCAGTTGGTTCCAAAATTTCCAGCAAGGGTGAACTTAAGTTTTGTAACGCGATGAAGACGAAACAGATCCGCATATGATACATTTACACAGTAGAAACCCTATTTAGTACTTACAACACAAAGGGTGCAACTGATACTCGAGTTAAGTTGACCTTGGCAATGAATGAAAATCGCAAAGCGTTTCTAGTATAATGCATGTAAGAGGTAAAACCTACCGGTACTTTTGCAGAGGCAAAACACAATGATATTTTTAACACTGGTGTCTTGCAACGGCATTCCTAAACCACTGCAAAGACATTAATGTACCAAAATTTTCTGTTGCTTATGATGCATTGTGTTGTTGCGACGTTATAACAGTAAATTTACCATTGCAACCACAACATATACCACCCCAAAACTAGATCTAACTTTACTGTAGTAATGATTTTTTTTCTTTTTCTAACTGAATAACTACCGTTGCAACGATAAATTACATATTGCAATATTGCAACAAGAAAATATACTTATATTCGTTGCATCATATATGATAAATGTCAATTGTAAATGAATACTGTTGCAACAACACCACTGTTAGAAATACCGTTGCAACTGTAAATCTTATCTTTACATTCACAAACTTTACCTCTGCAGACTTAACTGGATAACGTTATAACGTTAACTACGTTAACTGGATATCTTTATAACGTTAACTGGATATCGATGCAACTATATGTTACAGAGAAAACTAAAGGAAACTCACGAAAAGAGTACTTTTTTAGCAGAACTTTTGATACATAAATGATATTTTAGTTGAAATCTTACCAGTTTTTCTAACAAATTTCAAAAGTTGGGGGGGTGTCGTGGTGGGACGCATTAGGCCTAGACCTTTATTACGTTGAAGATGGTAAGCGCTAATTACACACCATACATCTTTCAGATCACCATGAACTCTCAATGTAAAATAAATATGGAAATTCTTTATGAGAATGTATAGATACTACAGTACTGTTCATAATAGAGAGAGAGAGAGAGAGAGAGAGAGAGAGAGAGAGAGAGAGAGAGAGAGAGAGAGAGAGAGAGAGAGAGAGAGAGATTGATTGATATTCTTGTATTCCTCCATTTTCTGAAGATTTTAAGACAAAGTATAGAAATGCAATGTAAGACATTGAATCACAAAAATGTGGATTCGTTATTTATAGACTTCTGAATTACTTGTAATAACAAACTAATATATAGAGTAATATAGTTATTAAACTATATAGATTACAATATGTTTGTTTTTTAAAAATATAACTACAGAGAAAATATATGCTTCAACATTTGAAAGTAGAACTACACAAAAAATATTAAAAATAGTATCCCAATCGTTCTGTAGTCCAGAACAAAATTTCATTCCTTATAAGTTTCCTATTGAATCAAGTATATAATATCGTTTATCTTAATGAAGTGCTTGATGACACTAATCTATGCCTAATATTCCAAACTTTTGGAGATTTTATTTAAACCACCAAGTAGCATAATCAGCATATCAGCATCGATCTGATCACAGAAATCATGATAAATGAATGGATTCATATACGAAAATAGACATTCCATCAAGTTGTTTATGTCGTCTAAGGTTAAGGGACAATTCATTGAAATGTGCAAAATACGGTCATGACTTACTTTGCCACATAGGGGACACAGTCCAGGTCTTTCTTGCATTCCTCCAATATAAATTAATGATGTCCCATATTTCATTTTTCTGCTTGAGTCAGTGCAAGAGAGATGCATGTTGTTTGACATAGGAATGTTAGTTACAAAGGGAGGAAATGGTGGCAGAAAGAAAGGATCTGAGTTTGTGCATAATTAAAAGGAAAGAAACTTGGCGCGACACTGCCTTGTATCTGTCCACTGTTTAAACTTCTTTACTAATAAACAAAGCTACATCTGACTTTTACTGTCATTCAATATCTTTACAATTATATGTAAAAATGACGAATGTGAGCTGCCACATGCAAGTTATTTGAGTCTACACCAAATGTACACAGACTCTCTCTCTCTCTCTCTCTCTCTCTCTCTCTCTCTCTCTCTCTCTCTCTCTCTCTCTCTCTCTCTCTCGATCTTGATCTTGAGATAGGCAGTAATACTCGTCCAAATCTTTCAGTAAACCCGACTAGCAAACATTGGAGCAAAAATAAAGGTAAAAAGCGGTACATTGTTTGATTCGACCAATTATATAAGGTCAATGTTTTAAACCAGTCAGTTACTAGACAGTGATAAGAATCATATCAAAACATACATATATTCTCAAAGACCAAAGCGGTGGAACTTATTTTTTATTTATCTATAGGAAATGGAGTCGTGATGGCTAAACGATTAAGGCATTAATCGGAAAGGTGCTGATTCGATTTCCACTATGGGGTACGTCCGATGGATATTAAGGTATATGCCCTTGGGCTAAATGGGCCTGGTACCGTATTCTACTGGCCTTGTCTTTATCGATTCTTTGTTGTTTGTACAAAAGTTTAAAGGTTTATGGATAAAATGTCAGCCATGTTGTTATTGCTTTGCCAAAACAGGCGCAAGAAAGCGCCATCAAGTTTCTTAATGGTACGTGGTGTAACCACAGGATAATTAATTAAATCAGTAAAAACAGTAATTCGCACAACAACGAGAACTGCAATCAAGATTCTAAAATAAGCTGCTGCGGCAGACAAGAAGCATGTAAGATTGACACCATTTTCATACACGACAAATTAAGTATCATGTGGTGGACACACTGCATTATAGTCAGAGTTTCCTCTGACCCTTGCCACCCCATTTATGATAATTGGACATTTATATTGGGGTGTAGATTCGGAGTCCATTGCCCATAGAATAGTAGGAATTCGCCATTTAGTGTCTGCATAAGGTAGCCGCTTACTAGCCGGCATTGTAAACTTTAACGACCTATGATCGAGATATACCTCCATGAAATCAATAGAAATATGACTTATTTTCTCAGATGTTTCGAGTGTAGCATTTGTTTAATATTTAATCCGCTGACAGACTAGCCGAAACAATAAGTTGATGAAATTTGACCAGGAACTAGCCATTTTCATTTCGAGTCAGATGACTACACAACTCTCGCGACCCACTTGTCTGACAGACTATTTACGGTTAATTAAATGCATCAACGCTACACTCGCTATTTCTATAGCGGAGTGCAAGAACAAAGATCTGCATTTTCAGAGGAGGAACCAAACGAAAGCGTTAATGTTTATCTAAAAGGTACTTTTTTTCTCTATCCATTTTAGGCTGTTTACATTCATATATTTTTTGACGCACCATCCGCGATTTCAATTAAAACATAACTAAAGATCGAGTGCAGTGTGTGAAACCAGATTTAAGCGCATGAAGGTATCTTTATTGATCCCCAGGAAAATGAAGTTCACTCTCTGAACAGTCAGCTATTAAAATGAATCAGAAATAAACTCTGAATGTAGGTTTAATGAAAAATATTGATCTTACCGTTGGTATATCCGTAAGCTAATTCATGGATGAAAAGTAGTGAGCTTGTTTGACATATAATTAATGTCTTCAACGGAGATTACATCCAGAATTATTACCTCCAGATATTTCTGCCTCTTAAAAATTACGAAACTTTCCAGTGTCCTGTGATTAAATAATTCAGGAAAATCAAATATCTCACTGATCCACATAGTGCGTTGCACCCTGACCTATCCGCAAAGCCGTAGTAAGAAGTTTGACACAAACACTAACCTTAAAAGTAGCCAGAATTGTGCCTCAATCTCTCAGTCTCATATAAAGAGTAATGCATTGCATTTCCATGTGCATGTGTGTCATTTTGTTATTTTCATTAATATATTACTAAACTGCTAACATACCAAACTGCGTTGATGTACGAGTGTAAAACAAATAAATGTTTAGTGAAACATACGCTAAAGTTTTATTGTTAATTAAATTGAAAGCGAGATTGCATTATAGTAATGAGTCATTGTTTGCTTACGTTGCTATACATTGCAAGGATATTTTCTTACAAACATCACTTTCGTGTTTTGCTGAGCAAAATCTCTGATAATATCATCGAAATTCAAAGATTCCAACACCAAATTCTAATCACATGACAGACAGGCACTCCATGCTCAAATAGCTGTCGTATCCTCCGGTAATAAAGCTAACCAGATTGGGCGTCTAGAAGTCAAGCGGATTGCTGTAGGTGAGGTGATATCCATGTACAGTGGAAAAGTTTTCCCACTGGCATAGGTTTCGCTCTACAGTTTCGTATTAGAATTTTACAGAAAAAGAATTTCGCCGGCCTTCCTCACTGGTTATACTGGCAATTTAAAAAGACCTTGTATATCTTTGATATAGTTCAAAGAACTTTTAATTCACTTTATTTTGGTGTATGATTGATGGCTGTAATATGGGTAATAGAGTTTATAGCTTTTCTTTGCCCCAGATGTGCACCTTTCCAAAATGTGCTAGCTACACTTGGTCATTTTCACTTCCTAACTTCAAAGGTAAATTGTATTAAAAAAAACCGATAACTTTTTTCACATTTTAAATATTTGATAATTCATTCATTGATCTTACAGCAGCTAATATTGTCTGGTTTGGTAAAATTAATTGTCCCTATTTTAATAGCTGATACTGAGAGTGTACTTTAGACTAATTCAGACTGATATTTTGAGCACAAGGGAGCAGTCATTTTAGTTAGCAGTATGCTTAGATCATGTACAATTTCCAAGAGTAGACAGCCAAAAGAAATTTCAGCCACATTACATGAAACTAGCATAAATGTATGCCAATATCCTCTCCACAATGCATGTTTTTAATGCAAACAACTTCACCTTACATAGGTCACTCTCTCAAACGTACATAACTGGCGATTCCCCCACAGACCTTGGCCAACACGTCTGGGGTTGCTTTCTGGCGACTCAGAAGTGGAGGCGGAATGTTGCTGAGTACCGGTAGCCGTGGTAAAGGAGTATGACGTATTGTTCCTGAGATTATGCGCATTGTTGTGTTGAGATGGGCATCAATTAACTTAGTTCGGGATGATCGAGCCCAGACAGGAACGCAATACTTGGCTGTCTAATAACCGAGGGTCAGTGCTGATGTCTTGACTGTTTGAGCACTAGCACCCCGGGTTATGTCAGCCAGTTTTCCGAGTAGGTTGTTTCGAGTGATAGGTTTTGCTAAAGTTTTCTTCAGATGGTTGTTGAATTTTATTGATCTGTCCAGAATCACACTAAGGTATGTTGGTGTCGGGTCGTGTTTAATTTGCTGCCCATTAAGGAGGATACAAAGCTCACGGTTTTCATTGTTATGGTGCAAGATGCTGGAGACTGTCTTTGTTGCGCTTGACTGTATACATCATTTCTTGAAGACGTCCGTCATATTCTCCAGATCATTATTCAATACCCCACTCAACCTCAGTAAATTAGTGACTCTATATCCCGAGAACAATGTCATCTGCATACATGAACGTGCGCGATTATGCTACAGGTACGTCATTAATACTGACATTGAACAAACTTTGCGAAAGAACAGACCCCTGAGGGCATCCATTAGTCTGACGCCTCCACGAACTTCGGCTCTTTCTGATGTGCACTCTGAAGCGCTTGTTACGAGGGAACAGTCTCAACTATCCAGCGCGCCAGTATTCAGGAGAGTTTACACAGCAGTCTTGCGCGCTGGATCATGCAATACCCCGCTGTTAGATCCAGAAAAACAACTCCAACTTTAAGGTTCCTCTGAAACCCGTTTTCAACGTAAGTAGCCCGGGCAAGAACTTGGTCGCAAGTGCTACGGTCATGCCTGACGTCTACTTGCTCAAACGTTTTGATATTCTCCCAATAAGGACCATTTCTTTAGACAATCGGGCGCTCCAGTCCCTTAAAGCATAACAAAGGCAAGGAAATTGGGCGATAACTCACATTTTTAGGGATATTTGCCAGGTTTTAGGATCGCAATAATCTTTGCCTGGCGCCACAAAGTCGACATGCACTATTCCCTAACAAACCGGATGTAAAAAGCGTCTGATTCAACGGACGGACGGACGGGACACATTCTCACATCAATCGCATGTCATACTAAGATTATCGGTAGAAAGAGCATATCGACATCTTTTATTGAAACAATGTTAAAAATGGATAAGTGTAGATATCACCTCCTCATATTATTTGTGCCGGTATACGTCTGAATAGACAATAAATCTTTCATAACACTTTTAAGTTGTTGCTCATTTGTGTGTTATATGCCCCATCTGTTTTCTTGCATTTTCTTTCTTTCAAACTTTGGAGGTTCACAAAATTGAGCAAAGATTATATACTTTGAATGCATATTCAAGAATTGGACGAAAAAATGATTAAGAGTCTGTAATGCTAAATTATCAAAGCAACACTGGAATTTTCTTAGCGGTTTCAATCGAAACGAAACTTTGCAGATAACAGTAGACAAGTATTTGCTCGATTTTGCAGAATATTATATCATAATTGTAATTATCTTCATTACTATGATATTTTAAGACGTAGAATTGCCTTTTGTATTGTTACAATAGCATGCGTCTTTGAGACATGGGCTTGAACCTAAGTGGAGAATTATTAGATGCGAGAAGGACTTATGTATATTGTTAGCTTGTTGTCTGAATTATTTTTGTAGTACGCTATTTGGTCACTTCGCAGTACATTTCTGCGTTTATAATTGGGTTATGTTAGAGTTTACACATGTTTCAATTGTGAACTTGGAATGGTTGATGTGTTTCAGATAAGGTACTATGGACATATGAATATATCTGCATGGATATTTGAATATTTGTGTACTTTGTATGAGTGTAAGGTAAAGAAATGTGTCTGATTACTGTGATATCGTCTATTATAATAGGATTAGGTATATGTACTGATGTGACAGAATTTATTTATGTACATATAAGAAGTAATGATACAGTGCTGTACTATGACGTTATTTTACCTGACAAGAACGTATGGGTATCTCGATGCGAATCAATGCGTGACAAAAGACATTTAATATTGCACCGTCCTTAAGTTTTCACAGGAAGCTTTCTATGGGACAGAACTTCTAAGGTATTTGAGTCCCTAGTCTCCAAGAGGTGGATAATTGAGACTAACTGAATTGAGACTAGCAGAACAGTCGATGTCGACGGAAGTCTAGTCGGTAAAGAGAAGGAGGAGAGAAAGTGGAGGAGCAGGAGGAGGATAGAGAAGTCGAGGAGGAGAAGGAATTCGGAGAAAGTCGGAGAGGAAGAGAAGAAGGATCAGAATCATTTGATTATTGAATTGTTATTAAGTTGTTATTCATTGAATTTCAACATTTTTTGTATATGTAACCATCTAATCATCGGCATTACTAACTAGGGGCTCTGAGCTTTACATGTCTTTCAATAATTTAACCTTCAACCAAATTTTAGCCTGGGTGGGACTTTTACAAGTTAAAATATAATATTGGGAGCACCCCACCCCAAACATAACCAATCCCAAACAGAAATTAAATCTTGATGACTGGGTTGAATTATAATATTAGGATTCATTTAGCAGTAATTTTCCTCCCTGACTGGAGACGAAACGTTCATCTGAATAGACACCCGAAATGCCCTTTATGTGCATGCTTGTTCTGACACCAGACCCGTCTTCTAAATACAATAAGTCGGTTTCTGAATCCTATTTTTAAAAGACATGCTAATACAGGGATAAATAAAACAAACATGAGACATGGAACAAAACAATAATTAATGCGACATAGTGGTGAAATGTTAAATATGTAGTAAAGGAAGGAAAACCATTCAAAAATGAAGAAAACGAGAAGCTAAAACTATACTAGTGTAAATATTTATGTCTAAATTATATTTCCGAGAATTGCAATTAATATCAACTTAAATTAAGCCTTAAAATAAAAAAAATCTGAAGCTGATTGCTGGAGTAGGTAATTTTCTTTCAAAAACAGATCGATATTAAAAAAAGAACGTGTTTTCAGATATAATTTTGTCCATAGTATTATTTTGATTTAATGCATTAAAAATGCCACTGATAGTCAAAATGATTATTTTCTGCCTTGGATTGCAATCACACTATCCAGTCTCAATCTGTATTACATGTCCCGATTACATTACGTCTAGCCAGTACAAAATAGACTGGAAGTTAAATATCGATTATCTAACACAGGTCGTAGGGCGATTAAACCGATTTGAACGATCGGGCTCATAGCTCACGGGGCTCTGCGCGCTATTAATTTTTTTTTTTAACATTATCTATAGCATTATCTATAGAAACTAAATTTAAAGCGATGGAAGAAACATTTAAGTTCAATATCATATAAAACTCGCTTTAAAGTTTATTTCTAAATGCAATCAACACATGGGGTCTCCGTGCGAAAATCCAAGGGGTCGAGCTAAAATAATCCAAATCGGGCCTCGTGTTTGCTAAGGCCGTTCATCTATCTATCTATCTATCTATCTATCTATCTATCTATCTATATATCTATCTATCTGTCTGTCTGTCTACTATCTACACGGATTTTACATGTAATATGTCTTATGTCATACGTGTCCACTCAAATCTTATTGCCATTGTATCAAAAAAGGAAAGTGCAGTTGAACGTTGTTCATCCGAATTATTGAGTTGCTGTTATGCGTATTTAATTTTTTGTTATTTTTTTAAACAAATAATGTTATTACATGCCATTGTAATGTAAAATTGTATGCTGGACTTGATCTTGTCCAAAACTAAATTTATTTCTGCTTAACCTGATTGTTTTTATTTCATTTTATATAAACAACTAACACACGGCTAAATTATTCTCTATGTGTATGGGCTTAACATCAGGATCTTTATTAAATATGTTTATTTGGGTCAGGGATTTTGAATTACCTAAGTGAATTTTACAGATTATGGTTTTAATTTTGCATCAGCATCATTCTAGAAGGTTAATGTCCATTAGGTAATGGTTTTCTTTCTTAGAAAATGCTAATTGTGACTTCAGTTTAAGTAGAGAACTATTTAATCTTATGATTGTAAGAACTCGGTCATTCGTGCTTTAATATTTAGCACTTTTAAGTTTGTATATTGTATGTTGTGATCATAGTTTTAGGCTAGAATCTTATTTGTCCAAATTAATGAATTCAAATAAATATTTTCTCTGGAAATACAAAAGTGCTCTGATAAAACTTCTTGGATACACACATCCACTGGAATTTATTTGACATATCAACACTTTAACAGATACAACAGACCCATAAATCGACATCAGTTTGGGGTTGTTTCTGGACTTTTACTAAATCTTACTCAAGACTTTAAATTACTAGGACTTGTGTCTGTAATTTTTGGATTATTTAGGAATTTAATTCGCAATACCGTAAGTTCTTTTTTTCTTCTCATTTTCAGTTTGTAATCTAGGTAAATAAATATATTTGTTAAACTTTACAAAGCTTATCGTCTTTCACTCTTTTCTGTTACTTATTTTACGAGCATAGCCTAGTAACAGTGTTCACGAATAACGTCTGGATAAACCATAATTTATGAACACGTTTTCTCTGTATCAAATCTAAAGATAGGGCAGACAAATGTAATTGGAAAAACAAAAGTTATTTTAAACTTTTCCGACATGTCATATAATCTTGCTTACAATCTACTAGTCTTAGTACAAAATATCCAAATATAACCTTGTCTTTATTTTAGTTCCGTATTATATATATATATATATTATAGCCCATGATTTGCTAAAATAAAAATATCGTCGTTTTGATGGTAACAGTCATTTGTCCCTGTTTACTAGGTTTCACAAAAATTGTGTGTGTGTGTGTGTGTATGAGATCGTGTGTTTGTGTGTGAGATCGTGTGTTTGTGTGTGAGTGTGTCTTCTTAATTCAAATTTCGGAAAAGTTCATTACTCACAGAAATGCCTTCACTAGAAAGCTTCAAAATGATGCTTTACAAATGTTTGTTTTGTTGTTTTTGTTGTTTTTTGTTGTTTGTTTTTTTTTTGTTGTTGATTATCGTGATTTGTATAGATGGATACCCTGGGACAAATTAGAAGATAAAAGGAAAAGCAAGGTGTTTCATTGTGTGGCAAAGATTTATAGGGAAAAATGGCACAGCCTCGGTGGCATGTGGCAAATGAGAACATATAAGGAAATACAGGGGTTTGTACCATGGGGAAATGATTTATAGGTCGTATTGTTACAATAGCAATTAGCATTCCATATATTCGCATTCGTTTTATAGATTGATGAACATCAATCTATCATACCCAAATTAAACAACGGACTAAAATAACTAAAAAAATATATGCAAAAAAAAAAATTGTCTGAGGAATTAAACATAAATTACTACAATCGACTAAAACCTTTCTAGGCAAGAGAGAATAAATCTTTTCGAGGCAAATGGAGTGGCCTTGTACAGGACTGTTAAAAGGTTTGTTATGTTAGCAGCATTCCGTTAACTTTGAGGACATCGCATAGGTCTTCTTATCTTCCTCAAACTTTGTCTCAAACTTTTTCTCTTTTCTTGTCCGAAGATGAGTGTGCTTCAGACAGCATTGTCTTTCCATATAGCATCTTCTTTACCAAACAGTTGCACCGGCGATCCGGATGATGGTCCACTTTGTTTGCACTTTGTAAGTCCCTACGGAAAAAAAAACAACGATGATATGAAAGTAACATTTGTCCACATCCTTGTGACGAGAACTGGTCAAGGGAATGAAGTGAACCACGTTTATTTGTAGTCGAAAAGAGGATGGAAACGGATTGTTCACCAATTTCAACACCCACTACAAAGTTGCGTCACTTCGTAAAGTCAGTCTTCCAATCCAAAGAGAGCTACATGTGACGTCACATTCAATATATAGGTGCGCTAGCATCTTAAGCAGTTATTCGATGTGACATTGTATTATTCAAACATTACGGAAATTAAGAAGACAACGAATTGGGGTGCACTGTCAGCAGCTACCAAAGTTAGCACTGACTTTCTTCCAGAAGAGGCCAAATTGAATTGGGATTTAATGGATTTTCTTACTTTTTCGCAACAATTTGTTCCCGTACCTTCGCCACCTCCATCTTTACAACACGTCGAGGATTTTATAGAGACAGAAAGAAGAAATGAAGAAATTTTTATAGCATCAGAAAGAAGCAAAACAAGCTTTTCTCCTTGAACAGCAACAAGAAGAAGAGGCAATTAGGAAACGACAGGAAGAAGAAGAAATTGAGAAGAAACAAAGCCTGGGAGAGAAGAACAGTGCAAGTCAAACTGTCACGGTACTCTTGGATATTTTGGCAGAGTTAAGAAGCCTGAAAGACATGTATCAGACTTCATAATTACGGCCGAAAAGAAAAAGATCCTCCATAGCCAAACAGCCCAACCCTGATAGTACGCTTGAGATATCAGCCCTAATGATTTCTACCAAGTCATCGACAGTAGCATGTCCAGGATTTGAGGCGGACCCAAACACCTTTAACTACGCGGAACTAAATTTCCAAGGATGGCTTACGTCCAACTGATTGGGAATAATTTTTACCAATATAAATACGCTATGTACGCGAAATTCAAACACAATAATATAATCTAAATTAATAAATCTAATACACTTGGCCAGTTACTTTAATGGCTAACAATATTGGTATAAAGATACTCGTAGGCACAACTGGTTCAAATCTGATCGAAGTCTGCCCGGCTGTGATAAAGAAGGACATATGCTTTGGTGATTGTGGTGTGGTGATCGCAGGTGGGGAGGGGCGGTTGCGAGTCTGCCGATTGGGATCAGTGTAAGGTCACTTTGAGCCCTAGGGACACGATGGCACCATGCTCGTGCCCGGAGTATAACAGAAAGTTTCAGCGCGGCGCCAAGCGCCTCTTAAAGTGACTGTCGACGAGAAAGTGGCCACAACCAGTCGCGGAAGCACCTAGTGCAATAAGCGACTTTAAGCAATCAAGTCAAGTCAATCTAGCTAAAGAGGATTTTATTCCCGGTAGAAGAGGAAGGACGTGTTTTTCTGGAGCTCTCGCTGCCACGAGGTGTGCCGCTAAAACAAAGGGAAGGACACTGGATATACACACACTGAAGGAAGAGGCGCTGAATTGGACTAACTGGATTAAAATACACGGATAACGACTATTTGTAATTCTTGAAACATGGTTGATGGATATTAAGGACGGAGTATACATTACACACAACGGTCAAGGTAAAGGAAATTATTAATATCCAAACATCTAAATATTCAAATACCTGCACATTAACACAAATATTATTCAAATAATTAACTTTAACGCTCACATCCCTCTTCATTTACGTATAAATACTCTGATATAAAATCTCTTTGTTACAGGCAAACGCGCCAATCGTCAGTTTAATCATACCAATAACTCCAACGATCAACGTATCTAATAATACCTAAGTTTCAATGTACTGTACTTAACAAAAGTTATGAAGGAAATATTGCAAATATGTTTAGCAAGTAAACATAACTAGAAAACCCTAAATAACCTTTATTCAGAATAGATACCTTTGGTCTGACTTTATCCTGTAATATAATTTCACCATAAATGATGCCGCGTGCTAAGTGGGAGCCTGTAGCAAATTGAAATCGCTCGAAAAACATAACAGACATTGTACAAAAAAATCACCTGATTGATTGGAATGCAACCACGCTTCTCTTATAACCAAAACACAATAGCGAGTCAAGGAAAGGATTGAAATATAAACAAAATGGAAAACAATCAAAAGGCACCTACACAACTACCTAGCCAGTCTATGTCCATTATGAAACTGAACAAATCATAGTAGTAAACAATAACTTGGATAAATAATAATAATTATATAAAATTAGTAAATATCTTAATTACCATGTTGTGTTATTATTATATTATACTTATATCAATATGCCTATCATATTATGATTTCATAAATAATAAATAGTAATATAAAAATGAACAAGCTTAATACGATGAACAATACACCACATAATAAAATGCCAGCCACTCTATTAAACCTACCAAACTTTATCCAATTTCCTTTATCTACCTTAACCCTACAACTTAAATAATTTTACATAAACTGTCAGGCTCTAATATACTTTGCCCAATCCAGGTAATACATCTTGCTTAATCGCATTACTCTAACTTTACTACAACATAAACATAATAGACTTAATACTTATTGTCTTATATCGTTGAGTGTCAAATTTAATTTCATAAACTAAAAAATATTAACAAAACCACCTACAGCAACAACACCACGGACACGATGACAAACTGACCTCTTGGACTGAAGGATCAAAATTCCAAAGACCACTAAGAAGCCATTAGCCAGGAGGAAGAAGAGGATGAGATTTATATAAAAAATACATGAAACGCAGAAAGATGTTTACTCCGACACCACAACCAACTGCCAATAGAAACAAAATTGCAGCACTAAGCAACAATGTCATCAATACGACATTGCCAAATTGAAATGGATAACCCCAATTGCCATTTCGAAAAGATGTATCCCACAAACCCACCTCCGCACACACGCACACACATAAACATTATAGCTGAGAATATCAAACAGGCACTAGGAACAAGCAAAAATTTCCTACCACGACCATGGCAACTCGGTTTTTAGTATCGTATCAAAGGTAAGGAACAGTTCAGGACACACAACCTTCTTCTGCTGTCCCATAACACCCTACCCCGCACAAGAACAAGCTCTAAAGCGAGAGTTCCGGCTGCGCGGTCTGCTTCCCCACAAAGCGTGAGACTTCAGTTTGGCCCACAAAGACTACCATGCAGACATGATCATTTCGGACAGCGGTCAAAATTCACTCAACCATATTCATCTAAGCGGCGCTAAAAGTAGCAATGGATGGGATACATCCAAATGATTTGGAATAAATTTGGACCCATACAAGTATGCTAAGTTCGCAAAATTCCAACACGAATTATGTATTCCAAATACACAACTCTTCAACATTCCGTCAATTGCTTAGGTAGCTTACACAAAGTTGGTATAGGAATACCTGTAAGCACAACTGGTAAGATTTGACTGAAGCTTGCCAGGCTGAGATAAGATAAGGTG
This sequence comes from Potamilus streckersoni, assembly GCA_016746295.1. Lineage (NCBI taxonomy): Eukaryota > Metazoa > Mollusca > Bivalvia > Unionida > Unionidae > Potamilus > Potamilus streckersoni. Next base: position 968,404 of record JAEAOA010001187.1, read on the forward strand.
GACTTTGGTGATTGGTGGGGTGGGACTGCTGCGGTGTCTGCCATTTTGGGAGCGATATAGGAAAGTCCAAATAATTCCGAGGATATGATGGCGCAATGCTCATACCCCGGCAAGCAGCTCGAGGCAAAGCTTACTCCTAAAGGGACTACCGCTCAGCCTGGGCCGCAATCAGTCGCAAAAATGTCGAATGGGAGCAATACGCGACTATAATCCTAGTCAGTAAGTCTGGCTACTTGCGTTGACCTATCAACAGTAATAAAAATCAGTAGCAAAACTGCCAAATTGTTAGAGCTCCAAATGCACCTGGAGTATGCCAGGCGAATCCTGGATGAGTTGGCTATGGAGGTGATTGCCGAAGCAGAGCAGCTGACAGAAAAGGAGAAGAAAAAGAAAGTAGATGAAACGGAGATGCAAAGTAAGATACTGAATGATCAAATGGAAAGACCGGTGTGCGAGGTCAAGCCTGTGGTGAGGACACCAACGCTTCCAAAACCACTACAACGACAGACAGCCAAAACCACAACCAAGAGTCGCTGTCCCCCAGACAGAAAACTGGGAGCAGGAAGCTTCGGAATAATTGAAGAGACAATGACAAGATAGGGAGCCGCAGCGTCAGCAATATCATTCCCGAGTCTTGCATAGGATAAGACTGAGGGAACAAGTCTTCAGAATCCCAGAAACTGAAGATTGGGAATCTGAAGCCAGATAACCTCCCTCTGCGCTCCAAAGAATAGACACCAAATGGGAGCAGGACTGGAGCCGTCGTTGTGTGCGTGGTGACCGGCTTGGGACAAATCATTAACCAGGTGTATTCGGAGTTCTAAAAACAGCCCATTAAAGGGCTAACCAGATCTCCAGAAAAGAGACACTATTTAAGTTGCCGATTTGTAAGGATATAGAGTTGTTTGACTATAAATAATATATCTTTTACTATATGTGCATGTGCTGTGCGTTCACGTTCGTTTGTGTGAATAGTAAATATGGTGTGCTTTTTCTTTTCATTCAGTTTGTGTGAATAGTAGTGTTTTACGTCTTCGCGTTCATTTGTGTGAATAGTAGAGTTTTACATCTTCGCGTTCATTTGTGTGAATAGTAGTGTTTTACGTCCTTGCATTCATTTGTGTGAATAGTAGAGTTTTACGTCTTCGCGTTCATTTGTGTGAATAGTAGAGTTTTACGTCTTCGCGTACATTTGTATGAATAGTAGAGTTTTACGTCTTCGCGTTCATTTGTGTGAATAGTAGTGTTTTACGTCCTCGCGTTCATTTGTGTGAATAGTAGTTTTACGTCTTCGTGTTCATTTGTGTGAATAGTAGTGTTTTACGTCCTCGCGTTCATTTGTGTGAATAGTAGTGTTTTACGTCCTCGCGTTCATTTGTGTGAATAGTAGAGTTTTACGTCTTCGCGTTCATTTGTGTGAATAGTAGAGTTTTACGTCTTCGCTTTCATTTGTGTGAATAGTAGAGTTTTACGTCTTCGCGTTTATTCGTGTAAATAGTAGTGTTTTACTTCTTCGCGTTCATTTGTGTGAATAGAAGTGTTTTACGTCTTCGCGTTCATTTGTGTGAATAGTAGTGTTTTACGTCCTCGCGTTCATTTGTGTGAATAGTAGTGTTTTACGTCTTCGCGTTCGTTTGTGTGAATAGTAGTGTTTTACGTCCTCGCGTTCATTTGTGTGAATAGTAGAGTTTTACGTCTTCGCATTCATTTGTGTGAATATTAGTGTTTTACGTCCTCGCGTTCATTTGTGTGAATAGTAAGCATGGTATGTTTTATGTTGTTGCGTTCGTTTGTGTGAATAATACATTTGATATGTTTTTGCTTTTACGTTCGTTCTCATTCCGCTTGTGTGGATAATAGATATGGGATGCTTTATGCCTCTTCGCATTCGTTTGAGTGGATAGTAGATATGACATATTGATAGCTTCTCGTTCATTTTTGTACATTGTAGAAATAGTATGTTTTATGCCTTCGCGTTCGTTTGTGTGGATGGTATATAATATATGATATGAGTGAAAGGGAAGGTTTGCTTCACGTCCATACTTGAAGTATATAAAATTATAGCGTTCGTCAATCGCGCCATTCTGCACACAATATAGCACGGATGATTTTAATCAATTACGAGGTAATTGGCATTGGATAATAGATAGACCCTACATGCTAAACGGGCTTTACAAAGAAAGAAAAGTTCCCAGACGGCCTAGACTTTGTAACCAGACTCAATGTAGGCAGCTATCATTTGCAAATGATAATACTGGATAATACCGGAGCAAGCAAATATGTTGAGAGACTTCAACTATCTGAAATATGTCAGAATAGAAAACTTGAAGGAAGTTTTTGATATTGTCAAAGTATTGAGATCTCTTTTCGAAGGTATCTCAATTTAACTAAGTGGCTTTGTATCACAAAGGGCTCAGATAATTTAAAGAAAGGCGAAAACAGAAGGAAAAGGTAATGGAAGAGATAAAGAAGAGCAACGAGAACTGGACAAAAGAGTGGAAGGAGAAAGAAAACAAAAAGAAGAAAAAAGACTGAAAAATTACAAAACAAATGAATAAAAGGACAACAAATTTAAGAGCTATGGATGCCTGACGAAGAAAAAAGAATAATAACAAAGGAATTTATTCAAAAACTCTGGAGCTGGTGGCACAAGAGAAGATGAAACAAGAACCCAAAGGCCATTTTCAGGGCCACTTCATTTGCCTCGAAAAGATATTTATTGTCACTTTGCCTAAAAACCATTTTAGTTGATTGAATAAATTTATGTTTAACTCTTAAAGTTGCGTGATTTTTTTAGTCGGTTGTATAATGTGGTTAGAATAGATTGATGTTCATCAATCTATTTAAACGAACGCAAATGTATAAAACTTTATATAGAAATGAAACATGTGGCATAACGTCAAGGTACTTGCTACATGGTTGGAAGTGTCCAGTACCTTGAAGTCACCCGTCACCCTACCTTTTCCATTCGTCTATATTCAAAATTCCCATTGTCCCAATATTGCCCAGGATGTACCATTTGTCCCTATCAGTACATCTTTGCCCTATGATACAATACAGGGTCCCATAATGCAAATTCCCATTGTCCCTATAAGACCTATAAATATTTGCCACAGGGTACAACCACCTGTTTTTCCCTATATGTTCTCATTTGCCCCAGGGTATCACATTATAATGCCCATATATATATATATATATATATATATATATATATATATATATATATATATATATATATATATATATATAACAATGTTCATCCACATATGATGTACCCTAATATTTCACAAATATGAACGTGAAAAGGTTACAACGACCGCATATAGAGTGGAGTATTCTCTCTCTCTCTCTCTCTCTCTCTCTCTCTCTCTCTCTCTCTCTCTCTCTCTCTCTCTCTCTCTCTCTCTCTCTCTCTCATAAAAGGTTATGATGGCGCCCGGTGCGACGATGAAGCCCAAAGGGGTTTCGATACCCCAAGATCTATGCCGCCCAAGGTAACCCTCAATATAAGGTGTTTGTTGATAGTCTGCATTATATATATATATATATATATATATATATATATATATATATATATATATATATATATATATATATATATATATATATAGTGTGTGTGTGTGTGTGTGTGCTAAATTCAACGCATTATCTGTGTCTTTCATTCTCTTTCTCTGTATGGATGTATGGATGGACGGAAACATGGACGTTTCGTTGCTTGCTATTTGCCTACAAGTTGTACACTTACCATATAATATTCAATACTTGAGTGATTGTAGATAAACATTCCAAAATGAATGCACATGGCTGTACAGCAATATCATAGTAAACTAGTTGATTAATAAAAGAACAAGAGGGCAGAACTGGCTTTCGGGTACAAGACGATTCCAAATGCAAAAGGCACGGATCCATGTATGCTGGCGCAAAAATTGTTGGCAGATCTGGATCTTTACAGCTTGTTAGCTGCAATTTTAGAAACATGTTTGCAGTTTGACTACGAGGCGCTGTAGCAGACAAAAGCTGTCCAATCCGAACGCTGCCGTTAAAATTTTGATGTTATATGTCCAAAATTCTCATTTTACGTGTTGCATCAGAAATTCTTGTTCTTAATGTTCCATTTTCTAGCTTGAGATTTAATTGTATTTGTTGAATTAAACAGTAATGGTTGAAAATTATATTTTCTATGTCGAGGTTTTAGATTGTGTTTGAATTACACTGCGGTAGTTATAATTTCAATCTCATACGTCGAGAAGTCTTAATTTACGTACTGGTACAACGAGTTTATTTTGAAAGTTCTATTTCATGGATTGAATATTAATATTTCATCTGTTGAATTACACAGCGCTGGCTGAAAATTCGATGCCCAATGTCAAGTGTTTTAGATTTCATTTTTTGAATTACAAGGCGGTTGTTTAAATTTTAATGTCATTATATCGAACGTTTCAGTTTCACATTTTGAATAACTCTGATTGCGCTGAAAGTTCTTTTTCGTATGAAAAGTTTTTAGATTGTTGAATTTCACAGCTGTGGTTGGATATTTTATTGTACTTGTCAGAATTCCTATTTTTATATGGTGAAACAGTGTGTTGGTGTTAAAAGTAACAATACACAATGTCCACTTTAACAATTTAAAATAATATCGAGTATTAAGATACATCATTCGTGTATTCAATTATGAGGCACTATTATATATCATGTATGTACAGTTTGAAAGTTACCACTCAGGTCGAGAATTACTATGAATTTCTCCGCTAGAGATCGCTCTATTGAACGGACTTCATTATTTGTAAGCTGGGAGGCTGCTTCTCCTTGCTTAGTCCGAATTTCTTCTGACCCTTGACACCCCATTTTTGATATCTGTTTTTTTTTTTATGTTGGGGTGTAGGGTCAAAGTCTATTCCCTATCAAAAACTTGGAATTTGCCGACACCATTTGGTGTCGGCATAGGGTACTCGCCAACTATAAGGCCTAAAATACTTAAATGACCTTGCATTGACCCATAATTACATTAAATCGATAGGGAAATCATTTATCTTCTCAGAAATTACAAGCATAATACGATTTTGTCTTTAATCCGTTGTCAGACGAGACGTAACTACAGCGTTGATGAATTTTGACCTCGTTCGCACCATTTGAATTGCTAGTCACTTAACTAAATCTCCCAGCCGATGTACATAAACGTCATAGGTCAAATAGTCACGTGATAACAACAAAGTGCGTTGACATGTAGTTTCTGCGTGATCAGTCAGCCTCTTTCCAGGAAGATGCGACAGCGACATGTTTCGGGCTGCTGTTATCCCAATTAATATGTTGAATAATACGTGTTTTTTCTTGTTATTGTATACATTGCGTGACTTTCATTCAATATTTTCGAGTTTATGTCTTCTTTCTGCAATACTGGAATAGAAGGTTTTGTGCATAAACCTATATTGCAACATGGCAGGTAAAGACGAATACACGGGAGCTCTTGCCAATGAGATACTTTAAGAAAAGGGATACTATTTTAATATTAAAGAACTACAGTATGATGTAATAAAATCAGTTATCAATGAAGGTGACACATTTGCCGTCTTCCACAACGGGTATGGGAAAACGCGGTTTTTTGTTGTTATCACGTGACTATTTGACCTATGACGTTTATGCATATCGGCTGCGAGATTTGGTTAGTCATGTGAATAGCAATTAAAATGGTGCGAACAAGGTCAAAATTCATCAATGCTGTAGTTACGTCTCGTCTGACAACGGATTAAAGACAAAATCGTATTATGCTTGTAATTTCTGAGAAGATAAATGATTTCCCTATCGATTTAATGTAATTATGGGTCAATGTAAGGTCATTTGAGTTTGCTAGGCCTGATAGTTGGCGAGTACCCTATGCCGACACCAAATGGTGTCGGCAAATTCCAAGTTTTTGATAGGGAATAGACTCTGACCCTACACCCCAACATAAAAAACCAAATATCAAATATAGGGTGTCAAGGGTCAGAGGAAACTCGGACTACGCCTTGCTGTGAAATTTAGCAGATGAAATCTAAACATTCGCCATATGAAATGGACTTTCATCGCACAACAGTTACATACAACATGTAAATTGGGATTCACGACCTATGTTTAATTCAAAATATACGCTGTATTCGTCAACATAGGAAATAGAACTTTAAACCACCACTGTATATTGAACATATACAATCTAAACTCTCGATCTTGAAAATGAAACTTTAAGGACATATAATTTGACCCAACACGTGATACTGGTTTCGCGACATACGATATAAAAGTTTCAACTGCAACTTTATCCCTGAACAAGCTTTTTTCTTCTACGGCGCCTCATAGTTTGACTGCGCGGATACGTACCGTACATCTGTTAAGCCAGATTGGTAGAAATATATAGCTGAGAAGTGATAACAAATTGACCTACGGCTTCTCTTCTCAATGGAGGGCAATGCGGCTTTTCATCAGTTTATACTATGCGTCCAGGACTACAGTTCTGGTCTTCAGCTGATAATACGCCGTAATTTTGCACTGACTGACGCGCAAAGAATTATATTCCTTCTTCTCTTAAGATTTTTTTTTTTAAAACGTTGCTGTTATACGCCACCACTGGTGTTACTATTGAATTAGTTTCTCTGCATATGTACAGAAATGAAAACTTACTTACCGCGCCGTAGTGTCAGCTTCGTTCGATAGCACTTCCTTTTCTCAAAGTGGCTGCGGATTCAGCAGCCGACAGCTCTGCGGTCATTAATGCGACTCTGTAGTACAGAGCAAACACGAGGCTCCTCAAGGGATAAATGTTACCATAGTACGTACAACCCGTTGTCCTAAAATAGATTTGATCCTTAATTATTGGAAACAATTTTGCATTGCAGCGTATTTTGGAGGTATTTCTACAGCAAAATAAAAATATGATAAACAGTAAGCTGTAGGTGTGTAGAATGGCAGCAAAGTGTACGATGTTCAAATATGAATTTAAATCAGGCCAATTTCATAGTACTTTTAAGATGCTAAAATCAGTACCGTCTTAAGTCATGGGCACCCTGAGCAGTTGCCAAGGGCCTCACGCTTCCTGTGGAATCATGCTGTCCATATTGTTAATGAATAGTAGGACCTGTAGGGGGCTCCAGTGCATTGCTTTGCCCAGAGCCTACATTGTTGTTAAGACGGCACTGAGTAAAATTTAACAATAGTTGCAACTTTTTAAAATTCAAATGTACATTTCAGTGTCGGACTGGGTCAAATATAAGAATCTGCTCTTAGATTAAAAGGCCCACAATCACGTGACCTTTCCCTTAAAATATTACCTAACCACAGGTGGCCCATCTGACCTCGGAATGATTGTTTGATAGGCCATTTCGTGGTCCACCTTAAAGCCGGTTATCGTTTCATTATGCTTAATTAGTACATCATTAACTGCGATCAAAAGTGCCCTTTCTAAGACCCACTCAGACTAAAACAGCGACGTATTTCTGATTCTATGCTGAGTTTGGTTCCCACATCCCTTGGTTCAGATAATAAGCAGCCGTAAAGATTTCTGACCTAAAGCAAATGTTTGGCGATTTCTAGTTCCACTAGTAATGACGATTTTCATACAACAGTAGGGATCCTTATCTATCAATTAAATTTAAACTTGAACTTACCGTCTATACTCGTTTATAAGGCGAGTATAACTGCAAAACTGCATAGACCCAGATCTACCGGCGCATTATTCGCCAGCAGATCACGGTCTGTCCAGTTTTATATGAATAATCAGTAGAACAGATAACGCAATGTTCTGCCGATTCATTAGGCTACAGCAGATCTGCTTTTTTTCTTATTTGCAGTTTGACTTGACTTATATAGACGAATAGAGAGTGTACCTTGGCACAGCCTTCTATGAAGTTCAACAACACTCCCTTTCAATTACAGAGTCAACAGTGATAATCATGCAATGTATTTATCAAAGAATATTCCGACACACCCCTTCCGTGTTTCGACCTTCGGACTAACCGTCTGACCCGTCGCAAACAAATTGACGTAAATCAAACTTATCTTCTCTATAAACCACTTGTGAGTGGTGTACATTTAGGGCCACTCTCTAGTGGTATTCGAGAAGGGATCAAAAGGTAAAATATATGAAACTTGCAATTTCAGCTGCATTCAAAACATTTTGACCCAAAGTTATATATGTACTCATATGCAGGTATACAAACTCTGAAAAAATTATTATTTGAAACGCATGGTACATACATACATACATACATACATACATACATACATACATACATACATACATACATACATACATACATGCAATACATACATACATACATACATCATCATCATCATCATCATCATCATCATCATCATCATCATCATCATCATTATTATTATTATTATTATTTTATTTTTTTTTTTTTAAAATGCATCAATACCTTTACGATCGCTATGAACGTACAATATATATATATATATATATATATATAAGTATATACATATATACATATATATGTATATATATACACATATATATGTATAGATACATATATACATATATACCTATATATATACATATATACCTATATATATATATATATATATATATACACATATATATATATATATATATATATATATATATATATATATATATATATATTATTTGTGTATTGCTTTTATAGTGGTTTATTTACATATAAAAAAACTAATTTTTCAGAGATTCCAAAGCGTCAAACGCTGCAGTTTGCGAGAAAGAAAGCAATCGCTTCCAGGCATACGAAGAGTTTTGTACGTTCATAGCGATAGTAAAGGTATTGATGCATTTTTGACATAATAATAATAATAATAATAATAATAATAATAATAATAATAATAATAATAATAATAATATAAAAAATAATGATAATAATAATAATGATGATGATGATGATGATGATGATGATGATGATGATGATGATGATGATGATGATGATGATGATGATGATGACAACGATTATACGGACAATAACAAAAAAGATAAAGCATAAGAAGATAACGATAATAATAACTATATAAATGAAAAGAACTATCTGATAATTCAGAGATATGCATATTTGTTTCTGCTTAAAATATAAAACATTAGGTTTAAAGCCGTATATTGAAGAATTCCTCCGGAAGAATAGATGACATACAACTGTAGCAATTGTTCTCAAGATTAAATAAGATGTTTCTATTTTTTCTTTTGTTTCTGATTTATTAAAACATGATTGATCTAATGTTAAAATAGACAAATCTGAGAATTAGTACCATGTACATACACAAAGAAAACAAGAGGAAGTTTAATATTTTAATTGAATTAGAATTTTCCATTTACATTAGAAGGATCAGTAAAGTAATTATGTTAGATTGTCTCCCTTGACTGTACACAAAACGCTTTGAGTGCAGCTGAAAAACCACTATTCTACCCTTAATTGAAGGATTGAGATAATAAATCGAGTCTTCATTTTATTTAATATACAACACCTGGTACTTTATTTAGTGTAAATCATGTTCATTTTGAGAAGGTTTGTCAAATTCAATTATAGACATATGATTTTCCGGATTTAGTAGATTTGCAGAACTAAGAAGTACAGTTTGAAGATATTCAAGATGCATAAATGTAAGGATAATTATTATCGTTGTTATTACCAGCTAAAGAAGACATATCCTGATACCTATCACTTTCACGCTCGCTGTTGGAGTGATGTCAGCTATGCACTATAGCACACACTGTATGGCTTTTATCACTAGCCAATTTTTGTATGAAAAGATCAACTTGTAGCCAACGTAATTAATACTTTTTTTGTCAATCATCTTGGCTTATTGGCTCTGATGAGCAACGTTTCCGAGCAACACCTTCAGTTGCATTTGTTCTCGAATATAGTGTTTTGACTGACTTGAAAAATGGTACGTTTTTCGTCTGTTAGGTGATAGCCCTTTGCCTCAATATGCTTTTATGTGCTGTTTTTATAGACCATTGAGAGCACTGGTCATAGTCTGAACCAGGTGTGGAAAAACTATCCCAAGGGTTTTCATGCGGCCTAGGAACAAGTTCTATGTTCACGTTATTTAATTTTCTCAAGGGTTAAATTTCTGTCTAATCTTGAGAGAAATGTAACCACGCGATTCCAAATACCAACACATTGGGGAAAATACATAAATTTCAATAGAACTTTGTTTGGCTTGTTTCGCATTTTATTCATATATCTATGATTTCCCCCCCCCCACCGGCCTTGTGAAGTTAATGAACGATAAAATTAAAGATTTCCTGCTGCACAGTGTACTGTCCTTATAACTGCATCATACATCAGGAAAGCCTCTGTAAGTTTTCTTTAAATCTTAAGCATGTTGTGGAACCAGTCATGTGTGCAGTGATTGCAATAAGAGCAAGGGGACTGAAACTCAAGCAGTTCCGACTCCTGTTGGAAGATATGGAAACTGATTTCACTGATGTGCTGTACCACACAAATGTCCGATAGTTAAGCATGGGAAAAGTACTAAAGACTAAAGATATTCTCATGGGTTTTTCTGTGTTGTGTCTTTTCAAAACAAAAGCAGAGTGAAGAATTGACTTGCGATTTTGCATTTGCTGTGGACATAGACGTTTTTTTTTAGAAAAACCTTTTCCTTTTGCTATTTCAAATATTAGTTTACTTAATGAACTATGCAGACCGCTAAATTTGTAAATTTTTGTATGCGGCTCTTGCACTGGAAAGTTTGCCCACCTCTGGTCTGAACCATTCTGTTTGCCAAATGTTCGAATGTTTCTCCTAAATAACTGTTTAAATGAGCGGAATGGTGAACCATTCTGTTTGCCAAGCGTTACGAATGTTTCACCTAAATAACTGTTTAAATGAGCAGAATGGTGAACCATTCTGTTTGCCAAGCGTTACGAATGTTTCACCTAAATAACTGTTTAAATGAGCGGAATGGTGAACCATTCTGTTTGCCAAGCGTTATAAATGTTTCACCTAAATAACTGTTTAAATGAGCAGAATGATATTTCAATTACTGCATCTCTCACGTTTGTTGTTGAAATTGCGAAAATCACGTTTAATCGTTTCCTTGTTTGAAAGTTTCATTTGTGAACCAATTAACTCGTGAAAATCGTTACCTTTATCATCTCTGCTTTTAAATGGACGAAACAGCTTATTTAGTTCATCCACAAACAAATCTAATAAACCAAACACCAACACGTGTACTTCTTGAACCTACAATGTTTGTTTACAAAAGCAGTTTCTAATGCACTATACAATGTTTAGTCTCACGTGTCGTGTAGTATGAATCCGTGCAATATGGAGAATACTGCACCATTTAGGCAATGTAAGTGAAAAGACAGAAAATAAGTATATAATTAAAATAGTTTAGTCTGCACGCACGCACAGATATACTGCTTTAATTTGCTGACAGGTCGTTAAGCATCAATCAACTCAATTCTCTGTAACTAAAATGAATCTGTCTGCAGCGAATAGTTTCAATCCTGACTTCACGTCTTATAATTACAGAATTGACATTCAGACGGATGAACACCTGATTGATTAATTAACTGATTTATTTACTGAAAAATAGATTTTCATGGACGTTAATGTGTGGATAAAGAGACATTACCACGGAGCGCCGTTCACATTTTCACCCATTAAGTGGACAAATAATGATGAATTGTTATAGTCTAATTCGACAGCCATTAAAGTTTGACGCGTCGCCTAAAGTCGAAAAGCAATATAAGATATCTCTTGGGTAATTGCTCATTAACCGTGCAATGAATTTATCGCAAGAAGCTAGGCTTGAAAAATATGGCTAAGATCCGCTTTATGTTTACACATAAAAGATACTTTGGTCCTAGATAATTGTAAATACATGTTTATAAATATATTTTATCATATAATCAGGTGCGAAATATAGAAAATTACGAAATACTGTTCATATTGTTCATTCCAATATTTTAACGCGTGATAATACTAAGATTTGCTATCATATCATTGTGTGCCAACAGGAGCTGTATCTGACGCAACGAAACGATCACTTTGTAAGCTAGAACAAATAAATAGAAACTGCATTACATTGCAGACATGGACATTACTTTTTGGTGAATACATTTAGCTCAACGATGTTCGAATAGCTATTATTTTCCCTTTACTTCCTTGCTGAAAGGGACTTGCATGTGGTCAGACGTGAATGGAGAGTTTACAAACTGTCAAAAATGTAATTTACAATGACAGATTGGGTCGTTCCAATTCTGCTACTATCGTAAGGCACATGATTGGAATATAATAAAAATGACATATTCTTTTCCGGTATAGGTACTGGACATATTTCATCTTGAGGTGCCAAAAAAAAACCAATATATATTTTTAACGAGCGGTTTCGACCTTTTTACAATATTACGGTTTCTATACCACACAATGAAATATATCCGGTTTAAATGTGCTCTCTACCTTTATATACATGGCACGAATTATAATTATAACAACGCATTGACTTTAAACATGTTCGCATTTACACATTTTTCTGCAACTAAATTCTAATCGTTGAAATCACGTCTTTTAATGTAGGTACGTGAACGAAATGATAAAATTTAAAGATAGAATTAATGTTAAATTCTGAAGACATTATGGTTTGAAGATAAAAGTATTACAAATATCACAATAATAATAGTCACGCTAGCAGAATGTGTAGTTTGGTTTGATTTTCAACAATGTAATTCGTTATTTGGTCATTGTAGTATCGATCAATGAATATTACACACACACACACACACACACACACACACACACACAAACGATGTAAACTTTAAATACACAAACACACTCAAACGCACACATGTTCATATTTTCCAAATGTTCTAATATTTATCGAAATGTTTTTATTTAGGTATTACATTACTATGATCATTCAAGTTAAAACCCAGTACGTAAAGTGAACAAGTAAAGTTACTCTATTATAATTAATAATTTAATATAACCGAAGTTATATTCAAGTTCATCAATACAATAATTCTTACCTTGTGCTTCATATAGCGTTAATCATCAATCTACCTCCTCCGAATATGAATAAATATATGTGAAGCAAATAGTTTCTATTCTGACTTAATGTCTGATATGTATACAAATATACCCAAGCAAATAGTTTCTATTCTGACTTGAAATCTGATATGTATACAAAAAGACCCAAGCAAATAGTTTATATTCTGACTTGAAATCTGATATGTATACACTTAGACCCAAGCAAACAGTTTCTATTCTGACTCAAGTCTGATATGTATACAAATAGACCCAAGAAAACATCTGAAAGAAAAGACTGACCGTTCCGCATAATAAGTTCACTGATAGACCAAGGTGGAGAGGAGATATCTATAGGTAATACCCTCAGGGCATCTTGAACCCGCACTTATCTCTTATGGGAAGTTCCTAGGTAAGGTTTAAGTTACACTGTTAGAATGCTTCAATGCAATGAAAGTTCAACTTTTAAAGGGGCCCTAGGTGGCGTAGCTGTATAAAGCGCACGCATGTACATATTACTCCCATCTCACATATTTCTGTTTGTGTTTGAATCTCAGCTAAGCAAGCGTGGGTATGTGAGAAAGAGTGCCAGTAGCTTCCCGTGGGCTGGATATTTTTTCCCGAATTCTTCCTAAATCAAATATACTGGCATCTATCTATTACCCGTGAAATGCAGAAAAAATGGCGTTAATCCCCACAACACCAAACCAATAGATTGATAAAGGAAAATAGTATACAAGATATTATGTTTGAACATTATGGCGGTTTGTAGAGATACTTAAAGACACACAGACAGACACACAGAAAGAGGAATTAAACAGACATAGATATGTTGATTGATGCAAGAATGAACGGTGATGGTACAATATAGCGATTGATGAATACGTTAATACATATTTGGACCGGCGGGCATACAAAATTTCTATTTGTAAACCCCATTATACCGGAATAATTTCGAGGTCGAAAACAACAGTGTTCTAAATGTAAGATTCACTTAACGGATTTTCAATAGAGAAAAGTCACTACATGTATTTAAATAGCCAAGTCGGTCATTTATCTTTACTCGAGATGTCAGAACGACCAGATAAGCGTCGCAGAATTGAACTAGCAAGCAATACACGGTAAGGTTAGTTTCACCAAAGACCATGAATATGTGAAGTAAGAAATGAACTGAAGAAACAAGAGGGAAATTTGACACATCAACTGTTTCAGACATTCTAAAGATATTCTAATGAAAATTATTTAAAAATGAATTTAAAAACAACAGTGATGTAAATAACCGTTGGAATAACAATGACAGATTGCATGATCTTTATCACAATGGCCTAACAAAGTTAAAACGAAAACGTCCAAAATTATAATGCTTTAAATTATTGAAATTAATTATTGGGGGAGGGTCTAGCGAACTCAAAAGTGATAACGCTTCTAAACCCTTCAGTTCTAAGTTGTTTTTTTTCTTTTTGTTTGGTTTCTTTGTTATTGTTTTGTTGCACATTTGCTGTTTTTGTTCGTTTTTATTTATATTTCACCTAAATGTAGGGCCCTGGCTGGAAGAGCGTCCTAACGCGCTCTTCTTTACCGATAACAGCTATCTCATCTCTGTCTGCGAAGGTTCGAGTCTCAGTCTTGGCCAACATAGGTATGCAAGAAAGCGTGCCAGTATCTTCCAGTGGGCCGCTGGTTCTTACCCGGGATCTTCCTTCATTTAATACTGTTTACATGGGCGCCCGCAGGATTTTTTGCAAGGGGATGGTCAGAAGCTTTTGCGGGAGGGTAAGGATTTTTTCGGGAGTGGTGTCAGTCAGTCACGGCTGGGAGAGTTAGTATAAGAAGCAGTCTGAAAAAAGCTAATATTTATTAAGCGTTTTAAACATAATCTTGTGACATATTTTCAGCTTCATTTGCATGATTAATCTTGTCGGAATTTTTTTTTTATTGGGGGTCACATAACCCTCCTCCTTGACCCATGCTGCGGGCGCCCATGACTGTAAAGGCTACCGTGCACTGAAAAATGGCACTACCCACCCACCCCACAGACTTCAAGAGTTTATGCCTATGGGAAACATCTGCAACCTACCCCCTCAGTGCCCCCTTATGTCTGCTAAACTGTTTTATGTAACCCGCGAGCCAGAGTGGGAGTCTAGTCTCTCTTAACTATCAGTTCTGAATAGGTTGTCATGCTCTAATTGTTCTGTAAAAGGTTTGCTATCTTGTGTCACGTTGCGATTTATTATATTAGAGGTTCCTTTCATTTGTTATTGTGTTTTGATCCAGTGAGATAGTATCGTATAAATTGATGAAAGTAGACAGCGAGAGTAGCGAATCTCAAGAGAAGTGGGCTGGCGATTTCTTTTTGTCATGCAGACGGGGAACCTTGTCCGTTTGAGTTCCGAAACTATTGTGTTGTGAAAGAATTTAACCTGAAAATGCACTATTAATTCCAAGCACGTCAAAATACGACCCAGTGCTAAGTGGCAGATTCATGAATTGTATATACACCTCATGACATTTCAGAACAAACTTCGACTCTGGGAAAGCTAACTAATGAAAAGCATCACCTATAATTTCCCCAAAACTACAAATCAATACAATGCATCTGGTTATGAATTATTTGCTAACGAGTTGAATTCTCTGATTAGAGAAACCCAGGGCTTCGGGATTTTCGAGCACAAGAAGGGACTTTAAAAATTATCTGCTCTCCTTTGGATATTGATATAAAACAAACGCCGCAGACTTTGCAGATGAGGTTTATTAAACTGCAAGAGAACTCAGACCTAGAGAAAAAAAAATAAAAGATGTATCACTAGCTTACTTTTATTTCAAAAATTATTTCACAGACGATAAATATCTCAAATTTCTTGCTATTGGGGAATACTTATCGTCTGAGAGCAGTTATTCTATCGAATGAACGTCGTTAAATCTACAACAAGGACGAGAATAGCACAACTCACGCTAAGTGTTGCAGATTCACTCATTTCCTCAAACACTGACCATCTTTTAGGAGACATAAATTCCCAAACATCTCATGGAAAGTATCTGATTACGTTTAAACTTTAACTTAATTTTGTTCAATATTTGAAACAATTTGTTTTCTTTTAAAGTCCCAATGTCACCGTTAAATGCAAAAGGTCAAATGTTTTGAATAATACTCAATATTGGTCTTAAACTTCCTTGGTTCCATTAAAGTCAGATAATTTCGAAGCTTCGTCACATTATGAGCCATTTTGATATCTCGCTCAACCGAAAAAAAACCCGGCCTTTTCACAGGTGTACAAATTAATCTGATTTTGATGAGTAATATCCGTCGATGAAACGATTTCAGTCGAAAGATAAAACACAAGATTATGACTTACCGTTGTAAAAATAATAAGCCAAAACCACACTATGTTGGATACGGTAAGTAATTCTTAAGTGCAACGCCGTTCTTATTTTTCCTAGTCCTCGGTCTAGCATTTATTTTTATCTAATGCACGCTTTATCTTCTTAGATCCAATAAAGCGCACACGCCTTTCTTCATTCATTCTCGAATCAATTTGTTTGCCATTTGCGAATGTGATTGTTATTGGATTAGTCACTAACGGATTTTGTCCACTGTATCGTATCGTTACTAGTTTTGGAGCACTTTTGAGAAAGAACGGAATTACAAGCGACTATGATGACTGAATTAATGGGTGGCTTAATTCTAAACTGAGTGTTTGAACGTCATTTAAACCTAACGGTATGATTATTGCAAAGAACGGTTTATGTTAGATAAAATACATGAAATAAAGATATCAAAAATAGTATCAAACTGATGTATAATATGGGAGCCACAGCTTTGTGATCGCTATTCCCACCTTTCATGATGTCTCCTTGCTTTAACTAAAATGGGTTTTATGGCTAGATGGTCTGAGATGAAAATGGCGTCGATCTGATATCCAATATGGCCGACATGACATTCATTTGGAGAATATCCAGAAGGGAAAGTCATTTTTATGGGGTTTTCACCACACTACTTCTTACTCTACCTAGTTCAACATAAATAAAATTGGTGACAGGCTGATATATACTATGTTCGCCACGGCGTCCATCTCGAAAATCTTGTTCTCAACACTCCTCTTGAGAATATGGTCATATCAGCATGGGGTTTGCGCCGAAAAAAATTGTTATGATCTTTAATTATTCCAAGAAGAAACTGTTATCATTCTAAGCTTGTTATAGCGATTTTTCCTGAATAAATAGTAATACTGACATGAAACTGGGTCTAAATACAACTGATGCCGCTCAAACCTCAACAATGGCTGTCACTGTTATCGTTTTGAGAATCTTGGTATACTACTTCCTCCTCAACGGATGGTCGTATCAACATTGGTTTTTCTAATGAAAGATTTCATACGTTGTCAAATTGGCCGGAAATGACAATGACACCACTCAGACCTCCAACATGGCCACCATAGTGGCTCTCTTACAAAACTTTCTTATTAATATTTCTCCTATAAGGATGTTCATATTAGCATTAGGTCGCCACTAAAAGACCTCTCATAATATCTAACTAGTCTAAAATGAACATTGTGTAAATCTGAACTCGAAAATAATTCGGACAAGGTTGTTGTAGCTACCTCTCTTAGATGGTTATATCGATGTTGTGTTTTCATCAGAATACTTCTTATTATATCTAGTTAGTCCTAAATGGAAATGGTGAGCCAGTATGGGCACAATGGCAACCGTTTGTAAATCTTGTTATTGTTACTCCTCCAAGACGGAAGCTGTATCAACAAAAGGTTTTCACCAGATGACTTTTTATTATGACAGTCGTGTTGTTCTAAAATAACATGGTGCTGATCTCACATCTAATATGGCCATCGCGATCATCATCTTTTAAAAAGTGTTAATGATACGCCTCTTAAATGGAGAGTCATTTTGACTTGGGGTTTTTCATAAAAGAATTTATATTCGGTCATAAAACAATATATATATATATATATATATATATATATATATATATATATATATATATATATATATATATATATATATATATGTGTGTGTGTGTGTGTGTGTGTGTGTGTATATATATATATATATATATAGAGAGAGAGAGAGAGAGAGAGAGAGAGAGACAGACAGACAGACAGACAGACAGACAGACAGACAGACAGATGTGAATGATATAAATGTCTGTGACAATTAAATTATTAAATGCATGTTGTTTGTAAAATAAAATCCATTGACTAAAATGCAGGTTGCAATGGATGTCATCCTTTTGCTGAATGCAGATGTAGATTTTTAATGGTGCATATGCACTCTGGTTTCATTCCTATTTTAATAATTACAGAAAGTTTACATTCATTATGGTCTTTGCATATGCGATGCGATGTGATGTGATTATGATCTTTAACGTAGCTTTAACAATTTTTCAGTCATATCGCTACGATGTCTGCAGTGTGGCAGTTTATAGTCATGTCTAGCACTGGGGCATCATGCCTCAGACATGTAGCATGATGTCTAACCCAGTCATATTATCCTGACACCAGGCCGACCAGTCCTAACATTAACCTCTTAATGCTGAGCGAGGCAGCTGTTAGTACCATTTTTGTAAGTCTTTGGTATGACTCGACTGGGGATCGAACCCACGACCTCTCCCATCCGAGTCGGACGCTCTTACCATTAGGCAACCGGAGCGGTTCTTTGCATATATAGAGTGGCTCTATTTTGAAAGAATTCGTCAGTTTTTTTCTGTTTAGGATTACTTTATAATTACTTATGTCTAAATCTCTTAACCTGCTGAAAATGAGATACGAAAACTCGTCTTCAAAACTCATACAGTCAGGATATGAGTATATAAAGCATTAAGGCGGTAAAACAATTTTTGTTTTGAAGGAATATTTTGTTTGTTTAGATAACAATTTCGCATTTCGCAAGAATAATCGTTAAAAATGAAGGGGTTGGCGGGGGTCAGTTAGTTGCGATTGCCACTTAAAATATGATAATAGGATTGGTCCATTGTGTATCTTAACGTTACAGAAATATCATTTCATATGTTGTTATCCAGCACTTACTTGCAGCATGCTAACTATTTTCCAAATTATTTTTTTTTACATGAAACCGCATATCGATAAATTTATGGTTGCTTTAAAAAAAAAAAAACATTCATTCTGTTGTATAAACAGTATGCACTATACCTTGTTCGAATATACTGAGGTCACTTTATGCTTGGCAATATACAGGTAGGGTTATATTCATTTCACCCTACCCTAATAGTGAAACCGTCTGCATATACAGAAGTCATTCATTGTTATTTGGAAATTACAAGCTGAAGGTTGCTAAATTATTAGCAAAACAGGCTGTTAAAGACATGATTATTGGAAAAACAGACTGATGACATTTAGAACCGGTAAATAAATTTTTAAGCAGTATATGATGTCAAACGTTTGCATATTATTTCCTACACTTTAATATTATGTGGATTGCGTGACGCCCCTGACACAGTTATCTAAAAAAAACAATTATTCATTCCCGCTTCATATCGGTCTTTTTAAACCTATGATCAGAGATTATAGTCGTGTTTAGATATAATTTAAAAGGAATATTTTTTTTTATTATTCATTGGAATTACCAAGCGCTCATTGACCATTTGAATTAAGCTACTACTTTGAGATTCTTGTGAACTCATTCAAAGACATTTTGGATACATTAGGACTGTTGGTACATCAGCATATTCAAAACCATTGGTATATCAGCACATTTGAGACTATTGGCACATCAAGACATTTATGACTCTTAGTGCATCAGACTTCATTGTGAACATTCTATACTTTTGGAACTGTACAGCAGATTGAAGATTATTTTGGATTTAATTCATAATGTTGTGACTTTTTGAATTTTCACTTTGTATTGCAGGGAAAAATTGTTTATTCAATACAAAACAAAGGTCGCATTATGTTTACATTATAATCCCTATACACTGTACCATTTTAACATGGACAGAGGTCATCTCATGCTTAACAATACAGCATAGGTTAATTTGATTTCACATAACATTAAGTGTAAACGACAGCATGTGCAGAGATCACATCATGATTTATTGATTTCACCTATTGATAATATAATCGTCTGCAAGGATTTTTTAATAGGATATGAACGTATTGGCATAGTTATATTTTGAAAACAAATTTCATATTAATGACAGTGACGCACCATTTATTCCAACTGTAGAGAAGCTTTCAATGTGAATTTGTTGATAAGGATTGATCCAAGACTTAGATATTTTCTAGCGAAAGAGGAAATTTTATTTTGTGCATATATATCAACATAATACACACACTATTCAAGGCCAATAAGATTTCTTCTCTTAATGTTTATCTTCCCTGTACTCATGAACAAAAATGATTTTGTCATTTTCGTTAGATTCAATACACCATCTGAAAATATATTAATATTAATATTATACATCTAACTGTACCACGGTACTGTTATACATGCAATTGTAACATTCTTGTACATGCAGTTGTAACCCATACATTGTGATACGAGGTGTAGAAGTTACTTCCTGACCTTTGTACGCGTAGGCAGTGATAAGGACAATTACAGGCGTGGTTATTCAAAACGCATGCGGTCTACCGAGTACAGTTACCAACCTACGAAAAACAGAAATCCTATACAAAGATAACCAGACGCTGATGTTCGGTTGATCCTTAAATTCCCGCGTTTCGAACGGTAATAACACCTTACGTGAAATGCAACGCTTAATCGGATAAGTTACTAACAAAAAGAGGATCGCGAATTCCAAACATCAGCAGAACGTGAAATAGGGTTACAGTTCACCGGCCACCTATATTGTACAAATGGGTAATATTATTATAGTCATAAACAAAACACCTATATTATACAAATTGGGTGATATTATTATAGTCATAAACAAAACACCTATATTGTACAAATTGGGTGATATTATTATAGTCATAAACAAAACACCTATATTATACAAATTGGGTGATATTATTATAGTCATAAACAAAACACCTATATTGTACAAATTGGGTGATATTATTATAGTCATAAACAAAACACCTATATTGTACAAATTGGGTGATATTATTATAGTCATAAACAAAACACCTATATTATACAAATTGGGTGATATTATTATAGTCATAAACAAAACACCTATATTGTACAAATTGGGTGATATTATTATAGTCATAAACAAAACACCTATATTGTACAAATTGGGTGATATTATTATAGTCATAAACAAAACACCTATATTGTACAAATTGGGTGATATTATTATAGTCATAAACAAAACACCTATATTGTACAAATTGGGTGATATTATTATAGTCATAAACAAAACACCTATATTGTACAAATTGGGTGATATTATTATAGTCATAAACAAAACACCTATATTGTACAAATTGGGTGATATTATTATAGTCATAAACAAAACACCTATATTGTACAAATTGGGTGATATTATTATAGTCATAAACAAAACACCTATATTGTACAAATTGGGTGATATTATTGTAGTCATAAACAAAACACCTATATTGTACAAATTGGGTGATATTATTATAGTCATAAACAAAACACCTATATTGTACAAATGGGTAATATTATTATAGTCATAAACAAAACACCTATATTGTACAAATTGGGTAATATTATTATGGTCATAAACAAAACACCTATATTGTACAAATTGGGTGATATTATTATAGTCATAAACAAAACACCTATATTGTACAAATTGGGTGATATTATTATAGTCATAAACAAAACACCTATATTGTACAAATTGGGTAATATTATTATGGTCATAAACAAAACACCTATATTGTACAAATTGGGTAATATTATTATGGTCATAAACAAAACACCTATATTGTACAAATTGGGTGATATTATTGTAGTCATAAACAAAACACCTATATTGTACAAATTGGGTAATATTATTATAGTCATAAACAAAACACCTATATTGTACAAATTGGGTGATATTATTATAGTCATAAACAAAACACCTATATTGTACAAATTGGGTAATATTATTATAGTCATAAACAAAACACCTATATTGTACAAATTGGGTGATATTATTATAGTCATAAACAAAACACCTATATTGTACAAATTGGGTGATATTATTATAGTCATAAACAAAACACCTATATTGTACAAATTGGGTAATATTATTATAGTCATAAACAAAACACCTATATTGTACAAATTGGGTGATATTATTATAGTCATAAACAAAACACCTATATTGTACAAATTGGGTGATATTATTATAGTCATAAACAAAACACCTATATTGTACAAATTGGGTGATATTATTATAGTCATAAACAAAACACCTATATTGTACAAATTGGGTAATATTATTATAGTCATAAACAAAACACCTATATTGTACAAATTGGGTGATATTATTATAGTCATAAACAAAACACCTATATTGTACAAATTGGGTGATATTATTATAGTCATAAACAAAACACCTATATTGTACAAATTGGGTGATATTATTATAGTCATAAACAAAACACCTATATTGTACAAATTGGGTGATATTATTATTGTAGTCATATGCACATGCACATCATTAAAATGCTTAAATAGACTTTTAAAAAATCCACTTTTGTAAATGAAAAATTTATTTGTCAATTTTATTAAGCAATCGGTAGTTTCCGTGTGCCAAATACGGATATGACGTACATTTATCCCTTCTATTCAACTGAGCTATTCCAGTGCTTATTTTCCCGACGTAAATGTCTATATATCTTACGATCGTACTTTTTGTACATCAAATATGATGCACTGTATTGCATATGGATGTAACCAAAAAAGTGTGATGATAGGGAAAAAGCGAATTCAAGCTGTGAGATGAATAGGGTGAGGGAATGGGAAAGTTGTATCATTAATGTTGGACTATTGTCAGTTTAGCCCAAGATAATTCGGCCTATCTCGAAAGACAATTCGGTTCAATTAAAAACAGTTTAAACAATTTCTTTTTCTTAAAACAACAAATAAATACTATGTAAGATACGTTTTAGAAATAGGTTTTAAGAGACAAAAAACTAAATTTAAACGAAATTAAAAATTTTTCATAGAAAAAAAATCATACTTTGCAATGTACATATATATGAGAGGAGAACACACTGTTCGTAATTTTTATGCTAAAAAATATATGCATCTGCACAACGACATTTTCAATTTAAGTCTTCCGATCAAATTATCAATATTCATTATTAAACAATAAAATGTAACAATATTCTACAGAATATGTATACATTTTTCTAAGGGTAGTACATGAGATATTAAAATAAATATATTTAATTTTAGGCTTCACGTTGTAATACTGCTGCATATAATACATACTCAGTTACAAGAGAGAGAGAGAGAGAGAGAGAGAGAGAGAGAGAGAGAGAGAGAGAGAGAGAGAGAGAGAGAGAGAGAGAGAGAGAGAGAGAGAGAGAATAATGTTGAGCATTTTGTCAATGTTGTTGCAATATGAAACTCCTACCAATTAATTTTATTGTTTGTTTTCATTTTAAAAGTTGTCTTAGTGTGTGCGCGCGAAAATTAGAAGCTTGCCATTACTAGTCAATATCGTTAATCATATTTGCTCCATTATTCGATACAAATAAGAAATGGATTAATTTGTGTTGTGTTGAATTTTTTTACCCTCCCCTCAAGGTACAAAATTGATAAGCATACACTTATTTGAAAAAAAAATAAAAGAAACCAACCTTGCATTGTTATCATTTATTCCTTTTTTTCATCATGTGAAATTTATTAAAGAAAAATATAGAATGACGGGATTGGGTGGAATACTGTGCTACATGCCTACGAAATGATGACCCAGTGCTAGACATCACTATAAACTGTCGCACTGACGATATCGTAGCGATATGACTGAAAAATTGTCAAAGCAACTGTAATAAAATTTTGGAGATTCGCATTTGTTTCTAGCGCCTCGTTAAAGCAATTCTTAGATTTGTGTGATTACTTGTTTGATTAATGGAATTCGGTGCAATGGAAATATTCCTTAGCCCGAAATAATTAGCCAATTACTAGGAGCAAATGTCATGGACATAAAGTGTTAGATTTCATGATGCTATGGTCAATGAGCAGTGAATTTAGACCCAAACCGCATGACTGTCCCTGGAAAGAATAATTTAGTCCCTATCAAAATGTAGTGGTATACAAGCGTTGTGACTGCAGTGGCAGTATTTACGGTAGGAAAACGTAAAATTACACAATGGAACAAACAAGAAGGGACTCGGCAGATACCGTTTATGTCGCCATGATGACAAATGTGATGCACTTGTAATGGCGTGATGTGCCTCGAAACCATAGATTGAATGGCCAAATGTGGCGTAGTTAAAATAGTTCACTTTGTTACGGGATAGTTGTAGAATTTCAACGGCGTGAACTGCTGACGATAAGGAAAGTTGATGAAGAGACGCTATGCAAAGGTGCGGTTCATAGATATTTGGCAAATTGTTTAATATGTGGTCTTGCATTGATTAGAATGAATTTATGTATAGAGTAGACACATCGGGCTTTCTAATTTACAACTGAAGTTTTATAGAAGTCTTTGGTAATTTGGGGCAAATTTATGACTTTTAGCGGGAATCTCGCCAGGGTTTCGACACGGCTTAGTCAAGCACAGACCCCTGGCTTGTAACACTATGTTAAAAATCCAACACACACACACACACGACGTCGTGCACTCAGACCAATTTACAAAGGACATATCATGCATGACCTTGAAAAGTTAAGACATTTAGTATCCTAGTAATATTGTACAAAAAAATAAAGTATTTTTCACGATAGTAATTGCGTAACGCTCAAGTAAATGTAACCACTACATTTCTAGTAAACCCAATACTGACAAATGAATGGTAATTCGTACATTGGCCACGAACTAACGTTATTAAAAGGTTATTCACACCGCATACTGTCAAATAAAGTTGGTCAACACTATTTGCTTTTTGTGTCATGTGATCTTATTATTTACTTTTCGGTTTATCTGACCTCATTTAGAACCCACGGTTTAGTTGCTGAATTTGATTCTAATTTTGTTGTACAGTTTACAATGCACGGCTGCCTTGAATAATACTTTTTCAGATTAGGTAGTGGGCCTCTGTGCATATGGTCTCGACCTACTAATACACTATAGTTGAAAATAAGCAATAAATCTTAATATTTTCAATCTCTCTCTCTCTCTCTCTCTCTCTCTCTCTCTCTCTCTCTCTCTCTCTCTCTCTCTCTCTCTCTCTCTCTCTCTCTCTCTCTCTCTCTCTCTCTCACACACACACACACAACCATGCTTAGATTATGGCATTGTATACAAATAAATGATTATTAAAATATATATCCTCTTTAAATTAATATATTCAATAATCTCTCTCATACACACACATACACACACATAACCATGCTTAGATTATGGCATTGTATATTAAATTTAAAATAAGTTAAATTTTAATTGTCAATAGTCATAATTGTGTTGGTGTACCGTTAAAGTGCATACATACATACATACATACATACATACATACATACATACATACATACATACATACATACATACATACATACGTCCGTGTGTGCGTGCGTGCATACACGCGTGCATCCGTGCGTCCATACGTACATGTGGAAGAGCCATTTATTACACACTACATAACTCTAAGCATTCTATTTACTTAGGAAGGTGTTGAGATAAGAATTATAAATTCAGATGTCAGAAATGGTTGGAAAAGTTAACGTCTCTTTTGTACAGAGTTGAGCATGACACGGATAGCAATTACTTCATATGCATAGCATACTACGGGTGATACAGATGATACCATTGAACGTTACTCTGACTAGCCTGATGTATGTATGTATGTACGTATGTACGTAATTATGTATGTATGTATGTATGTATGTATGTATGTATGTATGTATGTATGTATGTATGTATGTATGTATGTATGTATGTATGTATGTATGTATGTATGTATGTATGTATGTATGTATGCAATTATGTATGTATGTAATTATGTATGTATGTATGTAATTATGTATGTATGCATGCATGCATGTATGTATGTATGTATGTATGTATGTATGTATGTATGTATGTATGTATGTATGTATGTATGTATGTATGTATGTATGTATGTATGTATGTATGTATGTATGTATGTATGTATGTACTACAAACTGCCGTACTGCATACATTGTAGCGATGTGACTAAACTTGTTAAAGCTATGTGAAAAATCTAAATCACACACACGCGCGTACACTCCCCCCTATATGCATGAGTGTTTTTGATAATAACTGCAGCTTTCGCTAATATTTCTCGACCCCTAAATCAATCTATCTCTGTAATGTACATGTGTCAGCGAATTTGCAGCCAACGATTATCATTGTAGTCGTTCAAGACGTACAAATTCTACATTTATCTACATACCCTCTAGAGGAGGGTCAAGTCAGTTATAAATGTTTTCATCTCGAGTCATACATCATTTTGACTTCGAAATGTTGTTCTGATCCGACAACACAAAAATGGACTTATCCTAGAGAAACGAACAGAGCAGAACGCATACAACAGTGATGTCGAGTACAACACAAAGTACATAATGAATGTGATAAACATTTAAACGTGACTTACCGTTTCGGTTTACGATGGAAATCTCTTTATGGTGACTCGATTCCAACTGAATAGAATAATCTGATTGCCCCACATATACAAGAATCGTGTGTCGTACTATTGTAGATAATCACGTGGAACATTTTCAACCGACCTGAACCGTGTTTTCATTTAGATCAAGACGTTACGGAACTAGAACAGGCGCCGGGTCAAAGGCCATGCTGATTTTTTTTTTTCCGTCAGCTGCGCAGTATGCCTTGATAAACTGGCGTACTGCCTTCACAAGTATTTAATAATAAAGGAAATGGTTTCCTTTCTTGAAAAAGCAAATCTTCGAAAAATTAAAAAAAAATTATTTGAAAAATTAAAAGCGAAACTAATCTCAAGATGTTTACGTTACGTGCTTTCTCGCAAGGACAAAAAAAATTTTATTTTGGTGGTAGATAAATACATTTTTCTTGTTTTAATACTCACTTTTGCGAGGACTTGAAACGTTTATAAACTAAAAAAATTTATACGAGCGTGTATGGAAATTATTCATTTTTAGGTTGAGAAGCCGATACATTTCCCCATCAATTTAATGAAGCTTCATGAATAATATGTATTGCTGAAGCACTCTCTCTCTCTCTCTCTCTCTCTCTCTCTCTCTCTCTCTCTCTCTCTCTCTCTCTCTCTCTATATATATATATATATATATATATATATATATATATATATATATATATATATATATATATATATATATATATAATAAACTGACGACGAACAGTGCGAAACTATTAACTAACTAGCCTGAGCGCTTTCGACTCTTAATGAGTCTTTTTCAAAGGCAAATGCAAAACATATATAAAACAAACAAATAAACACAAAAACGTTGTGTTTGTAAACCTCTACATGGCTGTCTCCACATGAGTTAAAACTATAAATAGACTTTAGGGAATTATACACAGTTTTCAGTATCCGCAATAAGACTTTAGAGAATTATACACAGTGTTCAGTATCCGCAATAAGTCTATACAAGCTGGTTGTATTTATAGTTTTAATTCATGTGGAGACAGCCATGTAGAGGTTTACAAACACAACGTTTTTATGTTTATTTGTTTGTTTTATATATGTTTTGTATTTGCCTTTGAAAAAAAACCTCATTAAGAGTCGAAAGCGCTCAGGCTAGTTAGTTACATGTTTCGCACTGTTCGTCGTCAGTTTATTGCATATATCTTAATCAATCCCTGACACACGTGATCCATTTTGGATCCAGTGCGCTTGAAGGTATCACGGTACCAAATGCTTTTCCATAGACCGCAATGCTAATGTTTTGCGAAATAAATATACTTTCTATCTTACCTTAGCATGCATGTCGCACACTGTCACAGAGAACAATGTTAAATTTTGTTAATTTGATAACATCGAAAATAGGTACTCAATTGCATTTAAGAGAGATAACTCTGCTGGAACTAGACAGGGGTAAGAGTTATCTAGTTACACCGGACACATTTTCAGTCATTTATACCACATTTTTAAAAAAAATCCTAAAAAATACAAAATGTGATCTAGATATGAATTAACATAATTTCATAAGTTGCCAAGAGGCTCTACTTTTTTCAAAGCCTAACAGAAAGTGCAACTCTTATATAATGCACCAATCACAGCTAGTTTTGTTGTTTATTTCTGAATGCAATGTTCCCTATACTTTTAAGCTCCGCCCACCGTTATACCTAATGCCAACCATAATTTTTTCAATAAACTTTGATATAGCTTGGGACTGTACAAGTGATAAATTTACTTAGTCTCGCTTGTCAGAAACAATTGTATGAGGTACCTTAGCTGTGTTTTATATTACTGTGTATGTAATTGTCTTTGAACTTTTTCAGTTGCTGCTTTCATATTTGTGCTTTACTAACAAACCATATTTTTAGAATAAAATGATTTGCTTTAACTATGAGTTGTGTTTTATTCACATCCCTTACTGAACTTCAGATGGGTGATATGGGATAAATCACATCATATCATATTATGTAATAATTAGGTCAAAGGTTAATGTACTGAACAGTACATATCTCTTCTACTTCATTAAGTACAATTCACTTAAACTAAAGGACTTTATCTTTGTTTGGTAGATGCAGAACTTAACACCAGAGACAGGTGGACATGAATCAATTTTTTTATAAAGTATAAGCAATCAACACTTTACACTGTCTGCAGATACATGAGGTCACTAACCTCCAGTCCTCATACAAAGGTCAACCTACCAATCCTCTTTGTAATACAAATAGAAACCATCCCTCCTTAGTGTAGTGAATAAAATTAATACAATAAGCCAATCTATCACCAAATATAGTATATTCACAACTTTTAAATGGTTATGCTGCATTAGAGGTGAAAGTTGGGGAATAAAACATAGAAAAATGCCAAAGATAAACAATAAGAAAGTGAGTCAAATGGAGTTAAAACAGGAGGAAGGTGTGTATCTAAAAGAGAGATGTAAAATATGATAAAGGAATTAAAGGAGATAAAAGCAGCAATGAGGAAAATGAGAAGCAAAAGTTTCATAGCATTACCTTGGACAAATATATGGAGGCAGTGCCCCATAGGTCCAAGGACAGACTGAAGGCACCTGTGATACAATATCTATCACATGCAATTAAATTTCAAGTGAAGTGGTGTTCATTCCCATCTAGTACATAAGGGTGAATAATTTAGAAAATATAGATGCATATAATTTATATTTCTTTTATATAAGAAATTAACAGAAACTGGCTAAACTTATGAAGAAAAATACCTAAACCAAACAAAACATCACTTATCTGGTTTTAAACGTGTAAACTTTACTGTGAGAAATTATTAAATTGCTTCTACTTATAGTTATAGACTGAGGGCTAATATAGTATTTCACAAATCTTCTCTTTATTTTTTATAACCAATCACTGAAAATGTGAGTTTTTAGTTCTTGAATTATGTCTTTTGTAAGGGAGATAACTGATTTATATACATCAGGTGTGGTCATTTTATTTCCTCAGATATATTATCTATGTAATAGAGATGGCATTATTAACACATGCAATAACAATGCAATTAAATTATCCCAATAAATACACTATTGATAAATTCGAGCCTAATATTCAGGCTTCTGTATGTAATGGAGTCCTCAAGAGTGATGTAATATTGTTCTCTAAGGTGAGGCGGCTTGTTTGATTTCACATATTTGTGTTGTCTACAATGCCAACATGTGGAGTACAGCATTCCATAGACATGCGGATATGATCCCATGCCAAATGGATTCTTGCAATGGGATGCAAAGTTTGAATAACAGTGATTACTTGAATGGAAGGAATCGGCATTGCGTGACTAATATGGTTACCACTCAATAATGTTGGACCTGTTGTTGTAATTTGCATGATTTATAATATTTGACAGGTAAAATAGTCAATATTTGGCCAAAATCTACTATAATATGTTTACATAACTCACTTTCTTGCATCTTTGCCAGTCTTGGAGCTGACAACACAAAAATGAAACCATCACCATCAGGCAATTTAAGTTTATGTCTGTCACATCATAAGCCCCAATCCTAAGTCAACTTGTGCTATTTTCTTAAGATTTTATACATTTTATTCTTAAAAGATTGCCAATATTTGACCAGAAATTTTCAGCATACATTAGTTTGCCTACAACAAACTAGTAAAGTTCTTAAATACCGCCAACATGTATGCGTTTCTATGGATACACTGGGAGGCTGTACTTCCCTTTAGGTATCACGGTACCAATTCCTTTTCCATAGACCGCAATGCTAATGCTTTGCGAAATAAATATACTTTCTATCCTACCTCAGCATGCATGTCACACACTGTCACAGAGAACAATGTTAGATTGTTAATTTGATAACATCGAAAATAAGTACTCCATTGCACTTAAGAGAGACAACTCTGCTGGAACAAGACAGGGGTAAGAGTTATCTAGTTACATCGGACACATTTTCAGTTATGTGTACCACATTTTAAAAATTCCTAAAAAATACAAAATGTGATCTAGATATGAATTAACATAATTACACATGTTGCCAAGAGGCTCTACATTTTTTAAAGCCAAACAGAAAGTACAACTCTTGCATAATGCACCAGTCATAGCTAGTTTTGTTGTTTATTTCTGAATGCAATGTTCCCTACACCTTAAGCTCCGCCTACCTAGGGTTGTACAATTGGTACCGTTATAACTGAAAGGGTTGTTATTCGCCATATGATTTGTATTCTTTATATATATATATATATATATATATATATATATATATATATATATATATATATATATATATATATATATATATATGTGTGTGTGTGTGTGTGTGTGTGTGTGTCTGTGTGTGTGTGTCTGTGTGTGTGTCTGTGTGTGTGTAATTTTGATTTGAAATATTGTTGCAGTTTTAAACGGTTTTCAAACTTAGGTTTCAGTGTAATAATATTGACAGTGTACAAATAAGAGTTAAAAGAAAAATGCCTCCATTAATTAATTTGCGGTTAGTCTATTGCAAACCCACTCACTTGGTGGAGAGCGATGAGGATAAACTTGCTGGAGTCGTGAAATATATGGAATTCATTATAAATCACGCAAATCACAACCAAGCCTATTGCACATTGGGGAACGGGGGATATGGACAATAGTGAAATTAAAAATAGTACGGATCTTTTTTTCCACAGACACGACCCTCTTCCCCATTTTCAAGTCTGTGTATGAAATCACATACTATTCTGCAATTTTTAGTCCAGTTCTCCACATGCTCCTCTTCCCACAGTCGAATCGACAAGAAACAGTATATAATTTCTTGATCGTTCTGCGACAGGCAGTATATAATTTACACGCAGTCTCTGGTCAATTTAACCAAAGGAGTTCGTTTCAAAAGAAATTACGAGTATCCGTCCATGAATCAAAGGATGGGTCTAGCCTGCAAAAATCTAACACAACTTGGTTGTTCCAACCCCGCTAGTTTATCCTAATTGCTTCTGCTAATTTCCAACCTAAAGGGGACAAGAACCCTAACCTGCAAAATTTTATTGTAAATAGAAGGATATGTAGTAGTTTGTGTATATAATCTATCCTATTTTTCTTTGCATTTATTGTATTTGCACAAGCATTTAATAATAAATACGGCGTTGAATTCCGAGATCAAATGGAAAGAACATATCCCCCAAGTTGTTATCTCCCTTTCATACAAGGAGGATGTGACGTCATTTGAGACGATTTCCGTACAACAGGCATATCCAAATTCAGTGTCAAGTAGAAACGATGTTTCAATGCGCAGCTCTGAATTGTGTGAATAATAGCAGTTCCAGACAAATATTTTTTTTCCCTCACATTTCCAAAGGACCCTAAAAGGTGATTTGTATGGGCGATCAAATTAAAGAGAGAAGGGATTTATAACCGAGACATTTCGAGCATGAAAGTTTTTCAAAAGATCAGAGACTCTTCAAACTATTGGGTCTGAGCCAAAATGTTAGCCTTTGAAGACTGATGCAGTGCCGACTCTTTTTTAATATTTTTCTACTCTGATAACAGGACAGAAGACGGGAAGCATGCCGGCGAGTCGTAGTCGACCTAGGCCAGGGAGTATTAAGGACTCAATAATTCAAGAGCACCGTCAACGTTTCAATGCCTGAACGTGTAATTTCAGCCAATAAAGTTTAAAACCTCAGTAGTTTCTGATATTTTATTTTGCTATTATACACACACATTCACACATATTTCTAGAATTGTCATAAGTTTTCAGTCATCAGTCAGAAGCGAGAATACATGAATTATGTGATGGTTTCAGATGAGAAGGTCTTGCGAATCGTGCTCACTACACATGATGGTAATATTTTTATATTTCTTTTACCAAGTATCTTCAAAACCCAGCGGAAAAATAGTCTATATGCTATGTGTCAGTAGACTCTAAAGAGACAAAATAATTTACTGAATAGTTTAGTTATTGCACATAATTTCACAACAATTCAATCACTTTATACATGGCTAAATGGTATATATGTTTTAACAGAATGTTTTATGGAGCCTAGGAAGAGGTGGGGGTGTAACATGTACTCTCTCTCTCTCTCTCTCTCTCTCTCTCTCTCTCTCTCTCTCTCTCTCTCTCTCTCTCTCTCTCTCTCTCTCTCTCTCACACACACACACACACACACACACACACACACACATTTTCTCTTCCGAGAGCCACTGAGATTGGCAACAAATATTCCATTCTTGGTTTGTTATTGGAACACATTTACTACACAAGAACTTATGTGGATAAACGCAATTTTTAAAAAAAAACTGTTGCCTGTTTGATATTTTAAATGTCTATTTCTTTGACGAGCATTCACCAATTATGACATGTACAAGTCCATATCAATAGCTGTTAGATTAATCCAGGCTATAGAAAGTGAAAACCAATTTCCAGCCTACCCCCCAAAAAAAACAACTGGCAAGAAAAACTTTGTTTTGTAATATTAAATTGTTTTGACTTAAACGAAAATGAAAAGAAAGAAGAAGAATTATTGAAACAAAAAAAAATGAATTGTGAAAGAAATCGAAATCGGTAGAAAATTCTATCCCTCTCCCTACCCGGTTTATTGATTAGATTTTGTACCGCTATTCAGTTTGGTATTTAAAATTAAAGGTAGTTTATAATCATCGTTATTGTCAGAACCTGACGATTCCTGTACATCTTTGTCACACGAATTTGTCTCGGGTTCATACATATAAGGTTGGATGTTAATGAAATATTCTACTTCTGGATTGTCATCCACATCACTGTCATCACTGACAGTCGACATAATTTAAACATTCAAGTACAGCCAACTCATATAATGCTTGACCGTATTATCATAGGAGTCTGCAGTTTTATCAATAAAGCACAACAAAATTTATGACTACATGAAATTACCTTAACGGTAATATAAAATAATTATTTTATAATACCGTTAACAGAAATTTCGTCGTGCTTTATTGATAAAACTGCAGACTCCTGTGCTATTATCAACAATGTCAGCGTGTACAGTGTCTCAAATGACGTCACATCCGCTAATTGTTCAGGGGGAGGGAAGTGCGTTAGTTTATTCAAGACGGATCGGTAGAGATGATCGGTTTTTCATAAATTTCTTCGCAACTAGTAAAAAAGAAAGGTACAAATTTTCAGAAAATGAAACTTATATATATATATATATATATATATATATATATATATATATATATATATATATATATATATATATAATTATATACTGAGTTTGCGCGAATTTTAGTTTTGCATGTTTGTTTTCTTTAAGCCATTCGTAATCAAGAATAACTTAATTTTCAAAACAGCACGATGCTGTTTTCAGTTTGTGACATACTGTAGAAAATGCCACACTTGTTCGCCGATTTTGACAACTGGACAAATACATGTCTGACAGTGCCGTTTGCATTCGGATAGTTTTGGATTTCACCATTGACCGAAAGGTTAGATCCTATCAACCTGGAATCCGCAATAAATATCTAAAATGTGCATTGTGATGCGTTGTAATATTTGGTGACAAAAACAAATACTGATTTAGGTAAATTTGGTGCTGATAGATGATTATATTGTTGCACAGCGCAGTGCTAACCACTGAAAAAGACTTATTGTTTGAAAATACATTTCAATACTTATTATCCATGTATTTCAATGTTATCGTCTGCTTGTTTGTTTTTTTTTCTCCAATATGTCACAAACTGAATGACATGTGTCGAGCTGTTTTGAAAATTGAACTATTCTCGATTACGAATGGCTTAAGTCGGAAATTAGCAGACGAGATAAATTAACAGGGTTGGAACTAGCGAGGGGTGCGGGCTCCTGTCTTCCGTTGCGTTTTATTGTCACAGGTTGGACCCATCTTTTGATTCATGGATGGATACTCCTAACTGTCTTTGAAACGAACCCCTGTGAATGAACAGCTGGAACCAGACTGTACATTTGCTTGGTGCAGTGTATTTCGAGGTTAGGAAAATCAATAGTCTACATGGGCAGAAATTCAATAGACACGAAGTGCATCTTATGTTACAATGCGAAGTTAAATCCAGCACTGTTATAACATCGATTTTCTTAAACACAATCATAAATTGACAATATTTTCATAACAGAGCAAAACATAACATATGAACCTGAGAAATTAAATAGCAGCAATTATTTATACATTGCTGTGCTACAGCAATTGCCTTCCAAAAGACGGCATTTTCCTAACAGGAAAAGACAGATATGACGCTTAAAAACTTAATAGTAGAATCCTGTGATGTTCATTTCTGATACAAGACAGAAAGACAGATCATTAAATGAGTAAATACGAGGTTATAATGTTAACTTGATAACTCAGTCGTTTTTTATATCAATATGTTTGTAATTTCGAGTACAGATAAATACTGCTACACAGACATACAGAGAGATAATGAAAACCAATGTATAATATAGGATGTTATGACATGGGTTGGATAATTATCAAAGAACAAATTGTACCTAATCAATCACAAAGTAAATAATGCCCTTATTGTAAACCAGAAGGACCTTGTGAGTTATCAGGTAAACTTACACTGGCCACAAATGAAAATCACTACACGATAAGATTAATTTAGAAGCAATAATAATAATAATAATAATAATAATAATAATAATAATAATAATAATAATAATAATAATAATAATAATAATAATAATAATGTGTGTGTGTGTGTGTGCGCGTATATAACTTGGATTTTTAACATAACTTTAAAAACATTTCAGTCATATCGCTTCGATGTCTGCAGTATGGTAGTTTATAGTAATGTCTTGCATCATACCTCAGACATGTAGCATTATCTCTCATCCAGTCACGTTATCCTGACACCAGACCAACCAGTCATAATCCTAACCTCTTAATGCTGAGCGCCTAGCGAGGCAGCTCTTAGTACCATTTTTACAAGTTTTTGGTATGAATCGGCCTGGGTTTGATTATCTCGCATCCGAAGCGGTGGCTCTAATTACTAGGTCACCGGAGCGGTCTTACAGTCTTACAATGGACAGTTCTGACCTGTCAATCAAACTGGGCATGACAGGCCATAGAACACAATTAATTTTACTATATAGTCTCTACATTTGTTTCTCAGTACTGAACTTTCCACTGTGTGACAATCAATACAAATCATATGTTAATCTAAAATACCTTCAAAGATGACTTTACGGCGAAGTTCTTGTCAAGGGTTAACCTGCATTTTTATGAGAGCCTGCATTGTAAACAAAACACCATGCAACAGAACATAGATTTCACTTCCGGATCATCACCATGACCGTATTACTCAATGTGCACTGTCGCCGAAATACACACAGACAACCACACCATAAGCTCACATTCTAAAGAATAAACAATTGCCTTTAAATCCATACCAATAATACCAAAATCTAACTCTTGTATCATCACCAAACTCTGACAGGAAAAAGTGATCTAAAAATAGACTGGGTCTACATTCGTGGGTACTGAACTGGATTTT
Organism: Potamilus streckersoni; assembly: GCA_016746295.1. NCBI lineage: Eukaryota > Metazoa > Mollusca > Bivalvia > Unionida > Unionidae > Potamilus > Potamilus streckersoni. Next base: position 1,004,528 of record JAEAOA010001187.1, read on the forward strand.
ATTAGTTGTGTACTGATACCAATCAAACTGGGCACACTGATCAATGAAAGGTAGATATCGATTTCACTGCGTAGTTAGTCTTTGCTATCCGCTGTATTTGCTCACAAACATTAGACCACTAATGATTACTTGTATTACATTGCAGAAGAATTTGAAAGTTTACGCAGAAAATCACTGAAAATTTATTAGAAAAAAAATTCGCCGTGATGCTTAGGGTATATGAAATGCAGATTGCCATTATTATGAATGGATTCTTGAAGGAGTTTAAAAAAAGATCTCAAACCAAACACTAACATGGAAAAATGTCTGCGTTGGAAGTGATGCATTAATTATAATTATCTTTCGTATATAAATACTTAGACTGTTTTTAAATAATGATACTATTTCTTGTGCTTGTGAAAATGTTGATTAGAATTTAATTAGACTTGGGAATATCAATCATCTATATCCTGCCATTGTTATACTGTTTTGTCTTTTTGACTTGAAGTAAAACTAATCTCATACAAATTACTGATTTTAAAACACCTGTAAAGTGATGTAACATCATTACAGTAAATTAAAATGAGTCACACTAATTAATTAGCGAACAAAGCTCAATGCTGATACAAAAATATTACGTCAACGTGCATGTTGTTATTTCGATGTGCCTTGATTATTTGATTCTTTTTAAAAGAGATTTTGATAGATAATAGTTTTACGTGGATCTGATATAATTCAAATTTACTGGTTTCTCAATGATACCCTTATGAACTGTTTGATTCTTCCAATTACGGAGACATCTTGCGACGGAGTAAAGAACGTAAAACACTGTAAAACATTTTCTATAATCACTCAGGCAACTTAGAATAAGGTGCTTTTTTAAAATTTAATTCCCTTTTATATTTGTTTTCCTAAATACAATTCAATTATTAATTTGTATATATATATATATATATATATATATATATATATATATATATATATATATATATATATATATATATATATATATATACTTGCTTTATTCGTATATGATAATTATGCATGATATAAAAATCAGTTACATAGCAATAGCTTTGTTTTTTTTTATAAAGTACTGAACCCATAGTAGAAAATTTGGTAATTAATATGTATGCATAGTTTTGCAAGAACAAAAAGATTTTGTTATTTTGTCCTTTTCAATCAAGATGTTATCTTCTAGTTTGTCAAGATGTTGGGTCTTCCACATAGATCTTCTGCAGTATGTTATAACATTGATCTGATTTTCGCCATCGAAAATAATAATTTCATGAATTTTATTAGTAGTGCAGTGGGGCGCTTTAGAGACAATGGAAATACCAGTCAAAAAGGGCTTGGGTAACTTTACTGACAATGGAAATTTAACCTGGCAAATTGAACATGGAGTGAATGGTATAGTCACTATAGGGTATAGGGGTATTTAACATTGGAATTCTATAACCACTCTAGGGATAATGAAAATTTAACATAGCTTGGGCCAGCAATACGGCAAGAGAAATTGAATGGATTGGGACTGTATATGGACAAGGGGGAAATGAACGCAGTAATGTAGAGTGACAATTTATTGGGACTGTCTAGCGACAATGACCCTTTTTTGGCTGGTATTTCCATTGTTGGTAAAGCGCCCCACTACACTATTTTTTTTGTATAGTAATTAAGGCTATAGCTTAAGAGGGCGGAGGTTATCGTTGAAAATCGGTTATGTCCACACCGATGATGAGTTCTAAAATGATTGAGACGGTGCATAAGCTACATGAAGTATGTGCATCAATGTGTCAGGGTGATGAAAGTATAGACAAGAGAGTGACCTCGATGATCAACATCTCATCCAAAAAGTCGGAATTAAGTGTGACATTTCCTCCACTTGTAACCGCTGTGGACTTACGTAAAGTTGAGATCGCATTCATATCACTGCGAGTGTGTTACAGTTGGCCTAATATTCGATCCCAACCATTCGATGGTCTGCTAGCAAATAACGGATGTATGTTTTCAGGAGAAAATGGTTCGAATTGGTATACTATTGAACGTCCTTCTGGCATGTACAAAATATAATCGATCAATTGGACAAAGATTTTCGGTGTTGACTTGCAAAAACTCTAAAATTTCTATCATGACATGAGTCCACACTCAGATTTGTCATTGCAATAGAATCTCAAACGCATGCGGCATGCGGTAAATATTGTCCGGTCGTCAATAGGATCAGTTTTATGCTGGCCTGGTAACATTATAGATGATATACGATTTTGACTTGTGAAATACCATATTTCGCCGGACATTGTGAGAATTACTTCAACTACCCACGTTAATTTAACTTTTGGAGACATCAGTGGTAGTTAGGAAAGCAGATCTCAAAGAAGAGGAGTTTTTCAGGGTAATATTCTGTTTGGTTTTCAACAACCGTAGAACCAGGTTACTTGATATCGATTACACCTGCAGCACATGTGTATCCGCCATGCTATATTAATCGCCTGGCACCTGTTAGTTTTTACCTTGTAAGTCAAGACGGGCAATCTATTGATCTGCGCAGGGAATCATTAACGATACACTTTACATTTGAGATCGACGTGACATTTAATAATAACAATGACAGCCGTGCGTGGATGTTTCAAACCAATTGGTGTATTTAACGTGAGAAAACATGTGTATGTGACATACTACGAAAGAGGGCTTGGTGATTTTTCTCGGAGCTTATTTAAGCACTCCAAAGCTTTATAATCGCGAGCTGTATCTATCGCTAAGTTAGTTCCAGTGAGAGTCGTAGATAGTGATAAAACTGCGCCAATAGCATCATCAAACATGTGTCCAGTTTGCAATGTGTGAACTTACAGAATCGATGCCGCCTCGATCTAGTAACATCATTAACAAGGTCACTCAAAAGAGATTATCAAACTGCATATCAGACACTGGGAAGTGCAATTACAAAATGCTATACGCCCTGTTAGCGATGAAACCAATCAAATATCCACCGTTATTGCCATAGTCTATAAATTCATTGACGTAGTTATTATTCCGATATCATGCATCATGCCTTTCTTCACCTTGTATAGTAAAATTAGATTTAAAAAATAAAAAGCTTTTATTCTCAGGTAGAATTTCTGATTTGAGTTTTCACCTTATTTATTTGGTTCTTAATCTCGATATATTAAGTTTCCACTTGCACTTCAATTTTTAATAGCAAGCTCAAATGTACGCATATACAAAATCTTCAAATATGTGAACTAAGAGAGTTTATTGTTTTGTTCTTCAAGGTGAACCAGAGACCGTTTCTGTTTTGAAATTATTTATGTCCCGCATTAAATCTGTGGTGCAGAGGATTCGTTTGACTGGCCGCACATAACATGGATGTTACATAATACCCCAATATTTAATATATTTTTTTACAATTTTACAAAATTAAGATATGTGCATCATTTTATTTTTTCTCTGCGTAATAAATATACATATTTACCTACAAAATATAAATTATGCAGAAAATTTGAAAGTCACTTACCCATTTGTTTCATAATTTTAATTTGCCACTGGCAAGGGGTTTAAATAAATTTTGAATACCTATGGCCTAGTTTTTTTAATAATGTTGTGAAAACCACTAGTCAAGTGTTTATGTTCATAAATTTTGAACACTCGTCGAGCGTTTTTCTCACAACTTTTGCAGGCCACTGAGTCATCATTCAGATAAAAGTCACTGGCAGGCCACTGAGTCATCTTGCGTTTCTTAATACACTTAAAGTACCAATAGTCCAGTATTCTTTTAATAATCTTTTGAGGACGAGTAGGTAAACTCTGGGTCCAAGGCCACAACGACTAATTTTTCCCCTTATGTCCAGACCCCCAGATTTGACACATAATTTTGGACCAATTATATACAAGGTTAATTGCTTCTACTGAGAAATATTTCTCACGAAGTTTTAACTTTTCGGTTAATATTGTCGACCGCTCCGAAGACCTAAGGTGTTAGAGCACTCTAATGCGGAAAGTTGCAGGCTCGACCCTGGCCGAGCCTTATAAAATGGATCTACCAGTTGCTTCGCTTGGTGCTCATCGTTACGATGTTAGTTTTAGAACTGGTCCGACTGCTTTCAGGATAATGTGACTCAAGAACGGTCGCTTTTGAATTTAGAGCAAAACTTAGGCTTGATGGCTTTTGGGATTTTTAACGTAGCCATAACAGTCTGAGTATCATCGCTACGGTGTATGCAGAGTGGCATATCTAGTACTGGGGCAGCATGCCACAGAGATGTAACATCATATCCTACCCAGTCACTCGTAACGTTTGCTCTTAAAAAATTAGCTGGAGAATGACCCCATCACAGTCAGCTCAGCATGAATCCAGTCTAGTCCCCACTCTAGACAAAAAGTGTCACTAATAGTTAATGGGTGCCAGCATCGGTGGATGCAATACAACATGGCATTAGAATGTTTGAGTTGGAACTAATTAATTGGTTTCACCATAACATAACGATATGTATGGGGTTGTCCGCCATGAAAAAGGAATAATAGAACTCAATATCTCTTGACTACTGTATAAGATTTGCTGGACCATCCTTTCTTATATTCTTCATGTCAGACAGTTTAATATAAATTGTTCGGTTATGGTGAAACCACATAATTATATAAAATATACATACATACATATTTATGTTCAAAACATAAGACAACTCTGAATTAAATTCCGTGCTGAAAATGCCAATGTGAATATAAAATGTTGATATGAAATCTTTTACATAGTAGTTCAAAATTCATTAAAGCCAACTTCGTATCGTCTTGACTAAAACTGATACCGTTGCAAGTATACTGCAAATATATAGATCCAATTAACAAATATGAATTGTGTGCATTCCTTGCTTGTCCAGCCAAAGCCTGAAGTATCGGTTATGTCTTCAAACATCTCGTCTCTTCTTGTAAAAAAAATTATATCGCCAGTACATAGTTGATCAAATTCATTTACTTTCGTTTACTCTGTTGTATGATGATATATTTTAAAATAATCGCTATCTGAACATTACTTTTGAATAGCGCATTGGGAAGGTATGATTCTACTCCTACTTCCAGGAACACAAAACCGAATAAGTATATTTCATTTCAACGGCCTCGACAAAGAAATGACATCGTCTCTCTGAAATTAGGGTACACAATAATTATAGTGTATCAGCCTATAGTTTAAAAGGAGAGTTAATTAAATTATATCGCATACACCCTCATTGTATCCCTCTCAAAGTATGCACAGCGAAAATGAAGTTGTGCATAGCATTTGTTCCTTTGTTCAGACGCCATGATCTTTCTGAGGGTTCTTGTGATACTTTACTTATGCTAATATTTGTCAATACTTATTTGTTTATTTTACATACCATATTCTTCTCACATTACACACATGATTATTTTCATCTATATTTATAACCTTAATGAGATCTATATATTTAATATACAATCTGCTGAAGTCCTATAACCACTTACTGACATCAGATTGGATGTAATCAGTTTCCGTTTTCGCTCTTTTCCTGGTGTTTCATTTAATTCTCGCTTCCGCTGCCGTTGCCGTTGCATTCTGGCTCTAATGAGTGCTTCCTTGAGATCTTCTGTAATTATGAAAAGGTATTCAATATTGTAATAGTGGACATGCTGACACAATTCGTATTCTACCACATCACCAGCTTTCTTTAGACCTCCACCTTCCATAGCTCTTGGAAGTACTGCCTTTGACATTCCTGCCGTTAATAAATATTGCAGACTACGTTAAATAATTTGAAAATGTTGTGAAATGCTGTAACTGAAGGCGTCCACATCTTTTGATTTCTTACGTCTTTTCCAGGAAGTTTTATACTTAATTGTCTTACTTCTTTTAAGGAATTTCTTTCAGTATCGTGCTTGCTAGGGCAATAGAGGTTCTTCTGCAGACTTATGTAAACCCCAGGCTCAATGGTTACACTGAGATGTCCAGAGTCTGGCCTTGAGCGTATCTTGGAGAGATTTCTCATGAAGGTTTCATTTTCAAATATTCTTTTCAACCACTTTGCGTGTGAGATCCCATACAAATTGGGAATAAAGTCGTTACCACCCAAGCTGAGGCTGAAAGGCAGAATCGCTGCTATTTTGTCTTCATTATATCTCATTTCAATGACCCTATGAATTCCTGCTTTTTGATGACGACACATACATTAAGCTTGAGATTGCCGTCATCCTTTCGTGGCAATTAGAATAAAACGGCTAGAATATGTATGGGAATAGTATCAATGTCCCCTGAAGATACATTTTCTCCTTCTTTAATTCAGGTTGCTATATAACAAAGCCAATCTGTCTGATCTAGCTCTGCGTTTGCTTGATGTCCAGCTTCTCAGAACATACTTATCCTTTGTGAGATGCAAAATGGGACATTACATGGATAGCAAACTGTTTACATGTGCTGCTCAGGTGTATTACATGTGCATGGACTGAGATAAACTCACTATCCATATCTATATATTTTACAATTGAAAGTTCACTCAGAAAATTGCTGATCATTGTTTCCCTTTCATGCTCTTAGTGATTGCATGTTTACTAATATTTTCTGTACGGATTATCTCGCCATCGTCTCTTAAGTGTAGATGTCAGTTTTATTTTCTTTGATTTTGTCGCTCTGGTCATGGATTTTAGGTCACCTCTTGTGAAAAAATACTTCTGTTCACATATAACAATATGTGATGCAAACGGGAATTCATCCAGCAACCCTCTCAAACTCCTTTTTTTGTACGTGCTGCAGATATTGAAGCCCAGATCTGTCAAATGGTTCACAATTGACCCAGCCAACTATAATAGGATTGTGACTGTTCTTTTGGAGGCATGTACAGGTAACTAATATAGTCCACTGTTTCGTCCTCATCATTCTGAAGACATGTCAGGAGATGGAATAATCCGCATGTCTTATAAGCACTAAACAAGGTAGCAGTCTTGGATTTCATGAGCTGTAGAACATAACATTCTGGAAGGAATGTTATGTATTTCATATTTTCTTCCATATAGATGAATACATTTGATACAAGTTTCTGATCTGGAGGAAATAAAATACGATCTTTTTCACTTTGCTCTTAAACAGTCTGTCCACTTGTTACAAGACAGTCATCAAAGGATTCTTTTAGGTTCTATTTATCGTTATCTGTTCTAATTCCTGGAGGTGGGCGATTGCAGAGAAAGCATGGTATTGATATTTCTTAAATGTCAGGGGTTATATTGACTTTCATGGTTAGTTACTTTCTTCTGTGGAACTGCTCATTTCCAAGAGACTGTGATCTTGGTCAATTATTTTGCTGACTGCAGTATATATTCATAACCTTCTGAAAGGTTTAGGCAAAACATTGTTGAAATAGGTAATTTTTTGATAGCGACTAATCTACATGAACTGTCCAATCTCCTTTAGGTTGCATGGTTGACGTATGGGACACGATGATAAAGGGTCTACTTGATAGAGAGGAACTTCTAGTGTTTGTTATAGGAATAATTTTAAGTATCAAAGCACATTCATTCAAAAACTCTTCTGCTTCTAGTATATCAGTGTCATCTGCAGTGGTATGTGTAGAGAACAAAGACACGTTTTGTGGCGGCGAAGAAATATCTTTCATTGTAGACAGCTAAGCTACACCATGAGCAAAATTATCCGAGAGTTCATGTGAATGGTCGAAGTACTTTCTAAGTCATCAAATTCAGCGTGCTCTTTATCACTTTACGAATGATCCAGTCTTTTGGTGTCTGAGTATATGGGGTCGTCCGTAATGCTTAGATATTGGAATGAGTTTTCCATTGAGGTGATCTCATTGCCTTTGATGGCGATTGAAGACCCTTCTGCTCCATCATTAAGTAGATATTGCAATGTAAATCAAGCTGTAATGATAGTACATAATTCCAAAAATATATGTTTGGTGAGCAATGTCTTCAGATCTTTACAACCACATTTTTGGATCAACTTCGTATTCTTCCAGATTCCAATCTAAAGTTACCTCGTTGTCTTTTGATGGCTCATCCACTGTAATCGGTAATGTGCATATCTGTGTTGTATGGCTTGAACCACGATCAGGATCTGTTCTATTCTGCCGTCTGTCAAGGTTGTCAAGAACCAAAATCAAGTGGCTTGCAGATCAGGAGAAACAGTGGTCAGTGATTTGTATATGAAGGGATGTTTTCGTATAAAACATTCAAAGTAACATTTCTCTGGTTCAGACAGACTTTTAGCCACTTTTCTGCTGCATGAATACCGCGAGTGATGCTACAATTCTGTGTTATGCCAAGTACACATGCTACATTATGAACTGAGGTATTTATTTCCTGGGTAATTTCAGCATGTTTCTTATTGTATGTGTTCAATATGATATAAAGTGTTTAAAGGTGTATAATCTTGCTGATAATGAAAGCGGTCTAATTGTCCGATTATCTGATTCTATCAGCGTTGACAACTCCATCTTCAAGAAGACGTACATTCATCTGCCATTCATGTAATGGATCATATCCTTTAACTTTTAATGGATTATATAAATTCTTTTCAAATTCCATGAAACAGATTTTGCAATGTTTTCCATTTAATGTTTGGATCAAATAACTTCATCTGAAGCACAGTTTTGCATACATTATTTTATGATCTATTTCCTTTGTAATGTAAAGATCTTTGAGAACATGAAGAGATGTTTCCCTGAGTTAGCTCTTGAAATAATGCTATGTTCCAGCCAGACAATTTGAGGTACATGGACATGATCTTTTATGGAGGTTTGGAAAATGGGGAAAATATCAGGAAGCAATATTCGTGGGGTTTTCTTACCTTCTAGTTAACAAAATAGATGAAGTCCATTTGAATGTCTGCACAATTCACAGCATCCTACACAAAGTATAGTTCGTACGCAGAGTTCACCTTCAGTGTGATTTATTTTGTCAAGAGCAGCATAGAGAAAGTTCTCAAGATAGGAAGATGGCCGATCTCTCTTTCTACAACACCATCTATTGCAGTAGCAACATCTTTACGGTTCTTTATCGAAGAACAACATTGCTCTGTTCAGTATTTCCAGCATGTTACTGGTATAAATATGTTCAGCCCTATCTGTTTTGCTCTTCAACAATTTAAATTGAAAGTGATTTTAAAATTCACATATTCTGAGCCACTGCTCTTCTGAGAAAAAGACCATGATTGGATGGTAATTGTGAAATTTGGTTATTTCAACATAATGGATATTACAGAAAATTTTCTTTCCAATGAATTCATTCATTCGAACTAAAACAACGTTGATCAGGTGGTTTCCTAAACACAACATCTAACGGTAAATCTGTCTCCCTTCCTATACTCATAAAACTGGGAGTAAAACGTGAGGTTACATGTATTGCTGAGCCGTATTCCATCGCTAGGTATTGGGGAGGTGTTCTTCCCGGTCTCTTTTTCTTTCTTTTACGAACGCGGGTAGCATGCCCTCTAGCGTTCGGTTCATCCTTTTTCACCATGACGTTTCCTTGCACATGGTGTGGACTGGATCTAGTTTTTCGATTCGACACAGTTCACGAAAGACACATTTCAGGAAAGAGATCACTCTTGAGCTGTCGGTTTTGTTCCGTGTGAAGATGCCGTTGCACACCAAAACGTATGACCACTTCATCTGCTATCACGTTTGCAACAACTGTAGCTTTCTGACAAGGCATTATGAATATCTAAGTCAATTTTGTAAAGTAGTCGGCAATTACGATAATATAAACGTTTCCATTTTTGGTATTTGGAAGTGGCCCTAAGATATCAAGTTATGGGTTCCATTGGAAACCATGACGCACTCAGCTAAATTGGAAATCGCCATTTCTGTCCTGGGGACTTTCCCATCGCACAGTCTTCACATTTCTGGCACTACATGAGCACATTGTTCTGTAGTCCGACCCAATAATACTATTTTCTCGTATTCTGTAGAGTTTTACTGATGCCATGGTGCCATATACTTCGCAAATCATGCGCCGTGCTAGAACCGCATTTCTTTTCTCGTGGAACAATAGTTTGACTATGAATTTCTCCACCATCTGCGACAGAGTATGGCTTTGATGAGCTATTGCTGGTCCCAATGACTCCAAAGGCTTTTCACCAGCACCCCATATTTGGCAACTTCTTCCCACTGTCCACTGTGGTCGTTTCTTGCTTTCCACCCAGTTAATCACAATTGCGACAGTCTGGTTGAATTTCTGAACTTCTTCAAATTCGTCACTACCACAGCACGTCTGTATCTCAGCTACTGGAATATTAGTCTGAACACCCTGTCAGTTCTTGAAGGAGTGATTTGTTTGATGCCTGAGCCAGTTCTAAATGAGTCGGCATTCGTATCTCCAACTAATTATTTTTAAGACAACGAACGGTCGCACTCCTATCTAAATCGACGACTTCTCCGAATTCTTCTAAGACAGCTTTGCTTGTCCTAGCATAGAGCGTCTGGTTATCTGCAGTTGTACTCAGTAATCACATGGATAAATTCCCTTACAACGATCTGACTAGCGTTCTCGAGACTAAGATGTCGTGGTTCTCTCCAAACGTCTGATACTGCTCTATCACCCCAACTTTAAGCACTGCTGTAGACGACAACTTGTCAGAATTTCCTGGAACGACAATTATTCTGGCAAATCCTACTTGTCCTTTAACATTACAACGTAAATTATGATTGCGAATCTTTTCAACATTCAGTAGACACGAATCAAATTTGAGAAAATCTAATCCATGTATTCCATCTGTTGGGATGTCAGCAACAATATTTTTATTTCATCACCAAACACAATGTAGGCTTATTTCGAAATGTCTTTTTCGTTCGAGCAGCATAGTTCTACCGTCTGCGAGACAGACGTTCACTCTAACATGAGTCAGGATTAGCTTTTTTCCGATTTGATCCTTTTATAGATTTCTCTATATAGTGTAGCTACTGTAGCATCCGGAGCAATCAGGTGATCGAAAGAAGTCTCCTGAATGGTACCAGCTACATACAATCCGTTATCATCCAACAATCGGTTTCCAAGTTGATAAGTAACATTGTTCCTCTCGCGTCATTTCCCCTCGCTCCTATCATATCTCATGAGAGCCGTCGACTGCAGGCCGGTTGCGAATTATGGTTACACGACTTGGTTTTTTTGGAGGATGAGGGGTCAGTCTTTTTTTAAATGTCTCAGCTTACCGCACTCGTAATAAATGAATTCGTCATATTGTCTGTTTCAGCGTAACTCTGGAACTTTCCTCAATTGCTTGGTACTCCTTACTTCAGTCCTAAGAACAGCGACCGATTTTGTCAGCGTCATCATTTACTCCCTAAGTTCTCTGATATCTGGCCCTTGCTATTCTCCCTCTGCCGACATACCACGGACATGCCTTTCATTCCCTGTCGTTGTAGCTCAGGTCTAGCTAACGCTTCTAACTTGACAGCTTTTTGTACCGCACAGTTAATTGTAGCCGGTATTACCTGTTGTTACATTTAAGCGCATGTCAGAATTGCTCTTTACTGAGTGCATCAGCAAAAAGAAAACATGCCTCTGGGTACACTGAAATGGCCCCTGTAGGTTCTGGCAAGGATTCTTCATTCTTACGAATTCTTCTACTTAGATCCTCTCTTTATAATTCGGTCTGGTTGGGGACTGCGAATCTCTGTTTCAGAGATCAATTAATTCAGCGTACGACATCTTCTCAGGCACTGCAAAAATTGTTGTGATTAACCTCTCGGTGCTAAACCTAAATACGGTTTCTTTTCTCCCCTATCTACAAATACAGGTTTGAACACATCTCCAATTGAAAGATAAAGTCCAACAAGTGTTGGAGCAACTTCCGGCCTCTTCAACGTTCCTCTAGGAAGATCAGTCGCCTCATTGCTTTCTTCTGTAACCTTTATTTTGAGCTCAGGTCTCGGTCTGCCATTAAGAGCTGTCTGCACAGCATCATTTGGCGATGTGGTACTGGCTATATTCTTGGTCTTCGGCGACTATGATGGTGTCGAAATCGCCTGTCCACTAAAAACAATATGTCGTCTGAGGAAGATTCATTCTCTCGACCACTCCCCAGAATTCCTGGTCATCTCCACACTCATAGCCACAGTCCCCTTCCTTGCATTTAGTCTTTTCTCCTTCGTTAAGCGCCTAAACTCATCATCGAAAGGAATTGCTGTCTTTACCTCCGTTTCTGATGCAAGCATCTTGTGGCCTACTTGAGAACTTTCGTAAGTCATCTTAACTGAATATTCTACTTCTCGATCTATCCCATCGATGCCCGCCAATTTGTAGCTAATACTCCCTATGCTCCACTACCTCAAAACTCTCTATCTCAGGTTCTTTAAGATAGGTTTTGTATTTGGAAAATACCCCGCTGAATCTATCTGACGAAAATTGCAAACATAGTCGCTGACTTCGACAACCGTGACATCATAGAATACTTAAAAGCAATAGCTTACAACATTAACTTTTAAACAATACATTTTTTCACTATGTGAAAATGTTAACTTTATTTAACACTTACTACTGAAATTTATTTCAAATTACCTTTTTCTTTTAACATAACTTAATATAATTTTTTTTATATTTTATTGGCAAAATGTCATATTAAATGAATTAAGTTTTAAGATAATGGGGAGAATAAATGCGGAGGGGAATCCTATTTGATGAGGGGAGTCCAAAGAGGGTATGTCTTGGGGGATATGTAGGGTAGGGGAATGTCCGGGGGGAGATGTTTGAGACTCATATATTTGCTGTCAGAAAGCAAGATTCTATTAATTCTTCAATGACACAGAACCATACTTGAAACTTGACATGTTCGTTTTAGGAAAAGGCGATAGTATCATGATTTTGTTTCAAACGTAACTCCAAGCCAATGAAAGTATTGAACAAAGGTAAAATGATGATATCATCGAAAGTTTTGATGACACTTTGCATATCAAATGTTAGTCAGAAATTAAGCTAAATACAATACGGGTCTCTGACAGGGTTAAATATTTAACACTGCACATTTTAATAAACCTAACAGAATAAAATTGTTCGTGGATTTGTCAGGAACAAAATCGCTTATAGCAATGTAAGCAATAAAGACAGATAATGTTTATTTTATTTTTCTGGAATAGCCGCCAAACATACAAAGTAATCAAGTAGATAGATAATAAAGATGCAATCATGTATATCAAGTAAATAGCTTGACGATTTTCGCATAAAATTCAGGGTGTTTGGAAAGTCTGAAATCAATTTGATATATATCTGTAAAGTTTAAGAAATATTGGAAAAATGTGATAGCAAAAAAATATTGTGCAGAAGACAAAGACAAAATTATGCAAGAGAAAGACATGCTGACACATTAATCAATATATTGTTACTAAATGCTACAAAGAAGGAAAGGTATCGGTACATTGGAATAATTTTTCTTTAAGATTAATGTTTTCACAAGTAAAGTGACACTACGGACAGAAACACGTCTTTGATAAATATTTTTTTTTCCTTTTCTGTATTCTAGTAACATTAGCAGAGCACAGAAAGACTGTACCATAATTTAGACTATTCGATATTACATCACACGATATTACAATCAAAACAGCTTGACAAACTGCATAGTGATTTTGTTTGCATCTCAAATTAATCCAAATGCGATAACAAATTAATTTTTTGAGAAACTTAGACTGAAATTTTACGATGCGTTAATAAAGCATTGCATTATTGTTGCATGAAGAAATACATACAAAGGATTGTAAAAAATTTGTCGTTCACAGAGGTAAATGAAACAACAATCACCACAGCAGATACATGCCATATCTCTTTGAAGAAAGTTAAGATAACTTAAGAGAGGGACCAACACACACAATTTGTACGTGATCAAGATTGCACAATATTTAAATTAAGCAAACAATCAATTTACTCTAATTACAAATATCTAAAACATATACAGTTATTCATTCATGACCATTCCAGATATGACAATCTCTTATTCAAAAATACACTTATAAAAGTATGATCCAAATGAAGAGGCAAAAATCACACCGAGCACCAATGAGAAACATGTTATTCATTACGGATCTCTTAGTTCTTAGGTAATGTGTTCATTAAAGAAAAATAAGACACAACATTTAAAGCAGGGGTCTCAACAAAAAAAAACATCCCTCTTGCCACATTCGGCCAGTCAAGCCGTATCATATGGTCCGCTAAATGATTGACGTCGCAAGGTGTCATGAGGGATAACAAAGGTGATGCGGCCCATGGGCAATCGAAAATGCTTTCATGCGGCCCTCAGGGTGGCTTGAGTTTGAAACCCCTGTTCTAAAGGACTATCTGGTTTGTACATTGCTTAGTTGCGCTGAAACTTTAAGTAAAGAGAACTCCACAGCCATACCGAAAGAGTCTACAAATATGCGGTTTAAATACTGTATTGGATTATAAAAGTTATACAAAGAACACGTAAGGGGAACCTACAGTATAGTGAATTAAATAAAAATTGATTATCACAAGTCCGAAAGAATCAAATGTTTCAAATGAATTTCATATATTTGAATGTATTAGTATATCATCATTACTGATGTATCACAATGACATTGCCAGGAACTCTTGAATAAAATCACAGTAGTCCAAGAATAATACTTTAGCATATAATGTGTAATTCCACTGAATAGTCAAAAAAAATTGATCTCTAATTATGTCTAAACACAACATTAAACATATCTGCTGACTGATGTTGAAACAAAAATATAGCGAATATGACTGCCTGGGTTGTCAGCTTACACTTTCAAAGCTATAAAACGCAATTTTCTTCTGCTCACTACCTGACATGTCGTAATACTACACGTAGAAAAAGAACCCACATGACAGACCCATCTAATGGGAAATTAACTTAGTTTTTCTAAGAAACCATTTGATTGTTCCATCCAAGGGGAAATAACACCAAACTAGTAAACATGTTTATTATCAATATTAGTACTAATGTTTGTAAACTCCTATACATAGGTCCTACTTAATCTACAGGCACTATTAATGTATTAAACTGAACCGTTATTAGTATACAAAAAATTAACTATCAGGTATATGTTAAAGGTTATCAATACAATTTAGAGTCATGAACAAAAAACTTACAAATAGATTCAGTCAGGTACTAATAATTTTTCACAAAATATAGATATTTATTACGTAACATAATTTCTTTTATGCCGTGAATTACTGGAGTTTCCAAGAGAAATAATACTGATAATTCATTAAAGCCAAATGCAAGATATACAACATTCTCAGCAAGAAATTTAAGCTATTTTAATATGGTTGACTGTTTGAGTAGCACGTCTGATCTCGCATGCAGAGGAACCCAGTTCTAATCCAAAACAGTGCGTACACTTTATTGTTCATTTGTTTTCAGGTGAAGTTTTGCTTGAATTGGGAGGACGAATTATGTTACAAATGCACAGACAGGGTAGAATATAACCGGTCAACCGTTGATGTTATCGTGTGGATTACAGCAGGAACTTATTATGAAATAACACTCGTGAAAATAATGAGAAGAAATATATCCGTCATTCAATCGTAACAAACAAATATCGACTCTATACATGCATGTCGATCACGTTAAATTTCAAACGCCTGAAGATCTACATCGTAAATATGAGATAAAGATATTCTCGAGGAATGTAGAAATGTCTCTGTGAAATATTTCAAACTATACCTTGTTCGTTAGCGTAGTGCTCCTGGATTACACATGATGTATGTTTAATAATATGAAGTCAAACACATTAACCTTTATCAGTCCATCATATATGTTTTGTTGTTAGGGAGTGAAATACTACGAGAAATTATCATGATACCAAAGAGTAAACCAAAACAAATACCGAATAGTACGTGGATAATGGTAAAAAAATGAAAAATCATGGAGAGTTATAGGTCAAAGTCATTCATTGTTTACCTGCGTGTCAACAACCGTTAAGAATGGGGAGTTGTTAATACTGCCTGTAAAATATTTAGATTAGCAACTGACAAACAAGACTGATAGCTCTTTGAGGCAGCACAAGGCACGATAGAATGAAGTATGATGGAAATATGATGATAATACTGGTTGCAATTTAGACGACCCCACTTGACATATGTCAGCCTGTTGCTGAATGTGTATACTACGAGAGGATAGGCATTACAAATGAGATGAGTGTTTTGTGCATATTTGTGGAATGTTTATTTAAAATAAATTAATGATAAGGTAACGAAAATACATAACATTTCATAGCTGGGAAAGAAGTCACAAGAAGCTTTTAAAAGTTACCTCATTGTCGCATATCATGTACCAAATTTATCCAAATCAACTTTAAACCCGAATTAGCTTTACAGATACGAACTCATACGTTAAGCAACATATCTTGATTGTATCATAACTATTTTGTGCTGTTTGATATAAAGGTACAAGATGTTAACAATAACATCAAGGTAAAGTATGATTTAATAACCCATTAGTAAACAACTTAAGGTGGCAGGGTATAGTTTCGTAATCTGGCCCCTGGCAAATTTTTTAACTTAAGGCTATGGTGTGAATTTTTCAGCAATTATTGTCTACTAATTAAAGATATGGATATATTTGTGAACTAGAAGTTTCGGGCTTGTGTTGTTTTTGAAATTGATGTCAGGCATGTACACCTTCCATAGTTACTCTGCATTATGTTGATAGTGAAATAACAATAGATGGCTAAGAAGAAGAGCTAGCCTCTCATAGAAGTAAACTCGCGGGTTTGGGGCAAGGAGAATATCTCAAAAACGGCTTGGATGACAACTATTTTCAACTGCATCAGCCTGTTTAGTACACACTGTTTTGCCGAACTGTCATCTAGGAAAAGGGCTTGTGTTTGCACTGTGAGAACCACATGGTGTCAAAAATGACCTTCGGACATGAAAATAGCAGGTATAAATTTGGTTGGGGTGCATAAACTTCTTTTGCTATGAACTGCCACCGACTTCTCTAGTCAAGTGGATAATATTTTTATGCTTTGTTTTAATACAGGTATCACAAAATATGGTCATTCTTGACCTCATTTGTGTATTTGATTTTTTATGATTTTTTTTTACTAGGTCACTGATTGCGGGATTAAATTTGTACATTTGTACTGGCCCTTGCCCCCTAAGCAGAATCCTCGTGAGAACAATATTCCATATCCTTCTGGGGTATTGACCTTTTCAGTGATAAAACGTCCAATTAATTGGCGCTTAAACAGTTAACACTGAAGCCGACTTCAGTGTAAGATTTACCTTCAATAACTTCGTCAATTATAGTTTGGTGATTTATAACTGTATAGTTCTCACATCTTTCAGCATACATCTCATTATCTTAAGCTTCGCTAAAAGCTCTTCCCGTTTTGTGTTTTGTCCCATTTTTAAACCATTTTTAAAAGCTATTTCGTATTATGACTGTATATTCTGACCATTTTAATTACAGTTTTATGTCTCGTTTCATTTACGGTACTCTGTAACTATCATTTTAAATTCATCATTTCTTGTTTCATAATGGCTCAACCTACCCACCATGAAACCAGACATTTAACCTTCTTATAACAGCGGTTACAATCACATAGTGCTTTAAAGCTTCAGAGTATACTAAGCTCTCTTTATTAGCCTTTTAACACAGCACCGAAAGTTTTAACAACCCTTTCAACACAGCACCGAAAGTCTTGACAACCTACCATAAGGTTGTTGACTCAAACGTTATATTGATATTAATGCATTTACTAAGCCATACTACATGGTGTTTATTGCCAAGATAACCACAGTTAAGTTTATAAAATTGTATATGCTGTATGCACTTCTTTCTATCACCCTTGTAGTTGTCAATTTCGTTAAGCAGTTAGTTCATAATTTCGTTGATATTTCTCAGACGAACATCAACAGTGTAGTCTGTAGGTGGCAATGTTACAATTAGTGGTAGTGCGCAAAGTATCACCTCGTCCATTTAGATGCAATAAACATGTAACCGTTGTTTTATTCTTTGTTTTGCTTTTATGTTTATAATAGACTTAAGAAGTATGTTATCTATCGTGTTTTATATAATTGCTCGCCTGGATTTCTTAGACTTGTATATCAACATCGACATGTATGTGTCTTATAGGGTTCCACTTGTACCAATTAGCGCCTTAAGTAGCCTGCTTATTCATGTTTCTTATGATATTATTTCTTTCTATTAAATACTTCGTTGTAAACAATGATAATGACATCCAAATAGTCTAATGAATTCATCAATATCCATGTTGATAGTGAATTCATGAACATTTTCAGAATCATGTTTAAAATCAGTATGTATCTTACCGTTACAGCTGAACTAATGCTGCATAGTATGCATGAATAAATACGATAATTGGCTTTTCATGCTGAAATTTTTATATAAATTAACACATTCTGGGAAAGATACTTCTCTGTTGTTTTCACTTGGCCATTTTAACTGCTTGTTCTTTCCTGTAACTATGTTTGCCAACCCTTCTACTCACTGTTAGGTTACTTATCACATGCATCAGTTTTTAAAACAGTTGTCCTTGAATAATTGAATCTGAAATCTTAGCAAGACCTATATTACATTTCAAGTAATACAATGTGTTTGAGTTAGTTGTTTGATATTGACTTCATGCAATTATAATCTTAATTTTGATTTCTTGCTTTGTTTCATTCTCTATTTTTAACGTTCCCACTTTTTACAATTCTTGCGAACTATTTCCAAGTTGTTTCCATGTTTACGTGAATATATTCGCCTTTTTGTGCACATTTCATTTTATAGCCTGATTTTGCTTTATATTCCCTCTTTTGTTAGTCCTTAGCAATGATAAAAAATATGCATAAATTCTGATCTTTCAGGAGTATTTACCATTAGTCCAATTTCCGCAGCAGATATTTTCTCTAGTGTTCAAATGTTCCAATTTCATGATAATATTTAAAATTACATTAAAGACATAAACTAGTATCTCTTCTATAAAGGCCCAGTGTTTAGTATTATGTTCCATATAACCATTATCAATAAACTCTTTAGTTTTGAGTTTTGTCCATATAACGATATACCTAAACTATGTAATTGTTGATCAGAATACAATCTTGTTCATCAGGTAATTTGATTTCTCATTTTGTCAGATCAATTCAGAAAGTCGATGTGAAAAAAACATCTGTTAATTTTACTAACTTTCATCTGATATATAACAATAAGATCTGCCACATCCTGAGAATACAAGTTTAATTAAATTTTGTCAGACTTTCACATCATATTGTTGTCTATACTTATTTATTGTTTAGTCATCATCAATTTTATGAGTATTAGTCAAGGATGTTTAATGATAGGTATATATCATTATCTTGATTAAATAGTATCGATGTGATGCAGGCAGGTCACAAAGATATATTCACCGTCTTGTTCCTACTTTTCTGATATCGTACCACACACTCACAAGAGACAAAAAATATATATTTCTTTTCAAAACCAAACACCATACCATGGACGATACGACTGTAGACACATTCCACTAGTGGATATATCAACTTTGGCAGCTCCTTGTTATCGTCAGAAATAAAACTATAAGATGACTCTAAACTTAAAAAATTAAACGGATTCATAGAAAAAGCTAAAAGATGATCGCCAAACATTGTAGTCTATGCTTAACTTTTGTCCATGACTATATAGTATGTTTTAAGATAATGCAAGCTGTTTCTTTGGATGTAATATAAGCCAAGCCTTGATGATCAAATTATTTATAGACTGGGATTGTTTTCCGTTAGTATGACTGAGTATTGTGACACACGTCAGACAGAGATTATTTCAACAATGATTAGGTAGATATGTATAGCAACAGAGAGTCATGAGGATGCATGTAAGGTGGATGAAGCCTAAAACATTCCTTTCTTCTTCCGATAACTGTACTTTTTATTTTGACTCCGAAGTGGCATTTAATGTTGTGATTAAATGTAAATGTGATACGAATAATATATTTAAATTATTTACTGTAATTACAAAGTGTTCATATGACTGTTTGGGATAAACATTAATTTCGGCTTATTGTGAATTCAATAAAATAAACGTTCTGAAGAATGCATTTGTGATACATCCCTACTATTTACACTTCAGTCATTCTAGGCTATTGATACATCAGCACATTCAAGACCTGAATGTATTCGGAAGGCTTTATTCCTTTCGATTGGTGTAAGAAAATTTAATTCACAATATTTAAAGTTCCTCTTAATTTTTTATGAATTTTCTTAAACCTGTTGGAGTTGCAGTTTTTATTGCTTAGTTTAAGACTATAATATATATATATATATATATATATATATATATATATATATATATATATATATATATATATATATATATATATATATATATATATATATATATATATTTGTTGAACAGGATGCGTGTAATCACCCAGTGTATGTACATCCATCTTGTACTTGTGACATTAATAGACTGCCTTGTCCATCGATATGTTACTTATGTTGTTTCATTGTATATGCTCTGACAGATTATGTGAAAATTTTATTTGGATGGCAACGTCGTATATTAAATCTCGCAGAGTAGAACGTCATTAAAGTGACAGAAATTTAGATACTGGTAACAGTGGTTACAAGCTAATGAACCAGGCAACTACATGCCTAAGGCATGGGAATGGACTATACGGAAGTATTACATGATATACACGTTTGACTAGACAATGTACATGAGATCTTTTTCTTTTCCAATTACACGTACATCACGATATTATAGGAATGTCTAGGTAAGTATTGATAATTAGTTATTTCGCAAGTTATGGTGATGAAATTAATTTTAACTGCAATAGCCAAGCAGAAACACAGAAACGTAAACTTTCACGTCTTGTGCTCTACGTTTTTCCCCAAATTCATCACGTTATGACTCCGTTTCCAATTGGGATGTAAGTAACGACAACATGGGTTAACCCCTGACTATTCCGTACTTTATTACATGATTAGTCTCTCGATAGATCGTTGTGATAGCGAGATAAAAAGCAATGAGTGCTACCTCATCGAACGTATTAGCAACTACGCGTGATTCATATATGACTTAACTTTTGTCTGAAAGATTACATTTGAAGTTAGATCCCTTTCTCCTCTTCGTTTTCTAAAAGTTTGATTTCATTTATATTAATGGGTTGATTTGTTCTGTTACTTAGTAATTAACTGGTTATATATATATATATATATATATATATATATATATATATATATATATATATATATATATAATGTTGTCCATTATATTCTTTTGAACGGAGGGTATAATGAAATGTTAAAACAGCCTACTCCCAAAACAATATCACGGTTGTGTCTGATTATCTTGTCTCTGTTTATCCTATTTTATTCTGTGGCGTACACAAACTCAAGATCGATGCAAACTTCATTCTTTCATAAGTCTTTACCAAACAAAATTAAACGCAAGAAGACCATTTGTAAATTTTTGTCTTTTATTTAGATCATCGCCATTAACATAGTGAGGGTACTTGACGATAGCCAAAGTTTTGTGTGGATTGAAAAGCTTTATAAATAAAGTAAATCAATTGCCAGAAGATTTTAAGCATGTATGTATGTATGTATGTATGTATGTATGTATGTATGTATGTATGTATGTATGTATGTATGTATGTATGTATGTATGTATGTATGTATGTATGTATGTATGTATGTATGTATGTATGTATGTATGTATGTATGTATGTATGTATGTATGTATGTATGTATGTATGTATGCATGCATGCATGCATGGATGTGTGTGTATGTATGTATGTATGTATGTATGTATGTATGTATGTATGTATGTATGTATGTATGTATGTATGTATGTATGTATGTATGTATGTATGTATGTATGTATGTATGTATGTATGTATGTATGTATGTATGTATGTATGTATGTAATCATCCAGTGTATGTACACACGCACATATATATATATATATATATATATATATATATATATATATATATATATATATATATATATATATATATATATATATATATATATATATACACATAAGCATATACATAATATACATAATATATATATATATATATATATATATATATATATATATATATATATATATATATATATATACAGATACATATACATATACATGTGCAGATACATATACAAAAGATGTGCAGATACATATGCATACATTTATGCGAGGATATTTATTTAAATCTCTATGGTTGAAGAATCTAGGGACCTTGATTGCTACAATATTGATACCCTAGCGCTAAACAAGAAACTCAGTAATTCGCTCTATACTGGGTTTCTGCTTGGTATCAACCTTACGACTTCTTTACACAATATATGATTTCCAGATTTTATATAAAAGATAAAATATTGGAAATATAAAACTTGACGCACGTGTGGCTGGATGACAAAAATAAATACATCATCCTGAGATGAATAAATGAAATTAAATTACTAGTAAATGTGCCCAGAAGTACTTTTATGTCATCATCTAGCACAGCAAATATATCCTGTCCTACGTGTATACGGGATTGGTGCCAGTGATTTCGTTCTTGCAGTTGATGAAGCAAAACATATTGTCAGCCTTTTGAAAAAGCCTCGCGGATATATTTGGATATGAAAAGAGCACACATGACGGATCGTAAGAAGGATGAAAAATACTTCATTGAAAATAGGAATGTACCTGAGGTCTGCTGTAGGAACATATTTGACGGCAATTCAGCAGAATTGAAAAAGGCTGAAGAAATAGCAAAGAAAACACATAAATCTACATTTACCGAATTCGATTATATAAACATGACAAAAGACTGTGAAAAGTTTCGAAAGGAGAGGGGATATATTATGAGCCCGCTCACGTATATGGAAGAAAATTTTTCGATAGCCTTCAGTTTGTTACTATTCAAAGATGTGGGTCAGGCGGAACGTTTGTTACGTGCAATATACAGACCACAGAACATTTATTGCATACATGTGGATAAGAGAAGTCAAGATGATGTAAAAAAAAAAAGCTGTGCAGGGTATAACTTCCTGTTTTGATAATTTATTTGTGACTCCCAGATCCTTCGATGTGCAGTGGAGCACAATGACAGTACTAGAGCTAGAACTCATGTGTATGAAAGAACTTTGGAAAAAAATCAAAAAATGGAAGTATTTTATAAATTTAACAGGACAGGAGTTTCCACTAAAGACTAATTATGAGTTAGTTCAGATTTTACAAGCGTATGATTGTGCCAATGATATAGAGGGAACAATTAGAAGGTAAGAACTTTGTTTTCTTTTCCATGGCACTGTTAAACTCCTTTATGCGCGCATGCATCAATAAAGAAAAGAACACAATTAAATTCCTAACAGATTTGATTTATTTAACTCTCTCTCTCTCTCTCTCTCTCTCTCTCTCTCTCTCTCTCTCTCTCTCTCTCTCTCTCTCTCTCTCTCTCTCTCTCTCTCTCTCTCTCTCTCTCTCTCTCTCTGCAGTGGAAGCAAATGAAAAGAACACACTGACATTAGTGTCAACATCGCATTGGGTAAAATTGCTTCCAGAAATATTTTATTATCATGGATTTTTTTACTAGCCTTGTTATCGCATACGTGCGACTTGAACGTTTCAGTTTTCATGGAAATTTCTTATTCCGACTGAAATAGTATTATTGTCAGTTGCAAATATCATCTTTATTGAGGAATAAATGTCTTCTTCTAGGAGTAGAAACTCCATTTCTTTGGAGACACTGCCATGTTAAAGAACTCCATGTATTTATTAGACTGGCTACAAATTATATTCCTCTTGCTTTTGTCAGTTTAGAGTATTTTACCCAGACAGTGGGTAGAAGACAGCGCCCAATGATATGCCATATCAGATATGAAGTTTTACACTTCGGTAGCAAGAGAGTAACTCAGGTCATGCAGACTGCTTTGGACCTTGAGGGCACAATCGCGATATTGGCCCACATTAAGACAAACACAGTCGGATTACTCTGGGTAACGAATTTATATCAAACTTGGGATAGATCACCGAATGCGCGATTATTATTGCAGACACATATATTCAAATACCTTCAGCTGGATGAGCATTAACTTTCGCGGCTTCGCGTAACAATTCAAACTAGTTGTCAACAATTCGTCTGCAATTCAAAGTACATGCAAAAAATAGCAAATAGAGTGTGAATTTTAATTGTTGGTCAGTTTTGAAAATAATCTGTCATGCGTGTGTTCGAATCTAGGATTCGGCGAATGTGGATATGTGAGTAAGCTTGCCAGTTGCTTCTCGTGGGTCGGTGGTTCTTTCCGGTGATTTTCTGGTTTCTTCCTCCACCATTAATACTGGCCGCCATGAATAGCCTATCGTGTGCTGAAAAATGGCGTTAAGCCCAACAACAACAGCAGGAACGGAAAGTTATATTTAAGCTATGCTGACAATTCTTTTCACTGCTAATGAATATATAACCAGAATATATATTAAAAATTGAAACTGTACATGAGCACACAAAATAGTTAATAAGTACAATATCACCGCCTTAAATTACACACATTAATATTGACTATAAAAGGAAAATTTAAGAATTTCATAAAACATGACAGAGACTTGGTAACGAAAAGGATGTCTACAACTTGGCTTCTCTATACTATAACTTTAAAACAACGTATTCCATGACAATCTGGAAATTATAGTATCGATGGTTAAATTTGAGCTTGTATGACGGACTGTGCTGTGTTAATATATGTCTGCTGGTCGTAAGATACACTTGACGTGAGAAAACCTATTCTAAACTAAATGCCGAAAGTATTAGCTTGGGTTGACACTTTTCATTTTACAAGACAGAATGTCATTAGGTTCCAGAGCTTTTTAATGAAAATATACATTTTGTTATTGCGTGTCACTCTAAACTATTGAAAAGATGGAAATTTAAACTATCGTGCTAGAAAAAAATATTTTCTTTGTAATTCTATATTGTTAGATACGTATATCTCTTAATCATCTAGCTGCATACATCGTGTTATTACTAGAAATCAACAAAACCAGCAATGTTAAGGAGGTTAGTTTGTTAAATACTGAATGCAGTCGAGTATTTTCAGATCGTTCCTATAAAGAAATATTTCTTCTTCTTCTTCTTCTTCTTCTTCTTCTTCTTCTTCTTCTTCTTCTTCTTCTTATTATTATTATTATTATTATTATTATTATTATTATTATTATTATTATTATTATTATTATTATTATTATTATTATTATTATTATTATTATTTCCATGGCAAATAAAGATAGGTGGCACAATGACGGACCTTCACCCCACAATATAACAGCCACGAAAGGTTCTGTTCATGTGATTGTCAACAGAGATTTTGTGGATTATGTCATACATAACGAGATTGCTCAAGATTTTTTGAATTGGACAAGAAAAGTTGACGTTCCTGATGAAACTTTCTTCACCAGTCTTAATCACAATCCTCAACTGGGTATACGAGGAAGTTACAAAGGTAATTGGATTTACCTCACATTATTGATTTTGTTTCCGCAGTTAAACTTTGCTAAGCTTTGTTTCATTAAAACTATATCACACTCAGTCATATATTGACTAGACGTTGAATTATTTTGATTTCCAGCATTCCGCACCATCTGCAGCTACACAAATGTTTTCTTAGGGTTTTTAAGTCTGATGTTCATCACCTAGGTATTTACTCTGTTAATTTTAATTTAATAAGGCATACATGTACAAATTCAAATAACAACAATAATATTTTAACATTGTTAATATTAATTTTAGGAAAAGTTTTGGTTACGCAAGATTTGTTTTTATGGTCTTTACTGCCTAAGGAATAGATTTTTGGTTTATCATTACATGCTAATAACTGGGTATAGATTTCCGTGTTATGGCAATGTATTAATTTAGTGGTTTCTCTTTTGTTTAATATCAGTTTGGGAAAAACAAAATACGACTACCACTGACACTAATTTTAACTGCCTGTGTACAAATCTAGCATTTAGTAGACAAAGTGAACCCGAAAAAGAAAACCGTTGGGAATCTTTAGAGGTAGCTTTCATAACGCAAAGATTTTGCTTCACCATTACATAGAATATGATGTTACGTGTCTAGGCACTTACAAAGTAACAAAGAAAAGAGTGAAGCCAACAAATTTAATAAAATTTATCAAAAAATGATTTACTTCCCTAGAAAATAAGGTAAAATATATTAATGGACTTACGGTTTCTTAATTTAATCCAAATATTAATCCTAGAATTTAAAAATACACGTCCTATCAGTAAAATTTTCTAAATGAATCAAAATTTAAATCCTGATGAAGTTTCAGTATGTAAGGCGATGATTTCTTCCAAAATCTGCCTTGTGTTGTCTTGTCAACAGTTCCTTGTTGAATTTTACACACAAATAATAAAATACATATACATAACACTTCCCTATAAAGAAAAAGAAAGATTTATATAATAAAGCTTTCCTTTTACATATGTTAATTATCCATGAGGTAAAAATATTACAAAAGAAACATTCCTATGAAATTATATATTTTGTACATAAAGTAATATTTCTATACACGGCAAAGTACATTTGCAATTGAATTGTCTTTGTCCGTGATATGCGTGATGTCATGATTATATTACTGTAACAAAAATCTCCACCTAAATAATTTTTGATTAAAGCTTTTCATCTTGTCTATGAAAGTAAGTGGATTGTAGTCACTAAACACAACAATTGGAGAAGGAGCTGACCTAAGGTAAACTTCAAAATGCTGTAATACCATTTTTAAAGCCAACCATTTTTTCTAGATTGTTTAGTAATTTATCTGGTGCTTATTTAATTTCTTAGATAAATGCCACTCTGGATTATCAACATCATTTCTATCTTCTTGAATCAATAATACTTCGAACCCAACATCACTTGCATCAGCAAATAGTTTAAAAGAATGATTGAAATTTGGAGCTGTAAGAACTGGTGCTATTTTAAGTATGGCCTTTAGATTGTCAAAAGCCTCCTGACATTTTTCAGTCCAAAGAAATTTGTTTTTCTTGCACAATAAATTTGTCAAGGGTTCAGCATTAGTAGAAAAATTGGATTAAAATTTCCGATAGTATCCAGCCATACCTAAAAATTGCATCAGTTGCTTTTTACTGACTGGCACAGAAAAATCAGAGATAGCCTTGACCTTAGCATCTATAGGTTTAACTTGTCTATGTCATACAATATGTCCTAGAAATGTTACACAAGCAAGACATAAGGTTTCGATCGTTTGCTCGTCAAAATAAGTGAATGATAAATACCACTAGCTGTACCAAGAAGAACACATTGTAATAACTGTGTCCAATGCTCTCACCGCTCTTTCATGTTTTCGTTAACTGTTTCGAAACGAGGAAAATATTTGCCTACTTCTTTTTCCCTAAAAGGAGACACTAACCTAATGTTCTTTGTAATATCAAAACTTGAATTTGTATGTGAAGTATGATCTTTCTTTTCACTTGCCAACTACATTTGTTTCATTGTAATTTAAAATGCTCTTTCTTCCTTCTATATAGACTCACTAATCGAACCCAAAACACCTTTATCTAAAACATTCTTTTCTACCAAATACTGGATCAAAATATTTTGTATTCTTGTTTCATTAAGGAAGATTTTGCCTCAGAAAGATCATATTTTCTGGCAAATTCAAGCAATTCATTGTTTCAAACTATCCAATTGCTCCTGAGTAAGACAATAAAGAAATGTCTCCATTTTTGATGACATTGTATAAAAGCCTGTTGATTTCACTAAAGATGTCAAACAAAATGTGAAATAATGCCTGAGATTTAAAATATTCTGAACACTAAGGGAATTTAAATTTCAAAAAACAACTTTCTGAACTATTTAACCAAAATTCATTTATCCCGAACAAACGCCCAAGTTTTCTTTTTGTTACGTGTCAAGGCTTTTACAAGATAACAAAGAAAAGTAAAAGGTCAATAATAATTTCAAATAATTCTCTCTGTCCAAGAATACTTATGAACATTGATATTTTCCAAGGAATATAAATTATTAAATCCAAAAATAGAAAAATTGTAAATCAAACTGGCATCAACATTAAAATTTGTTGAGCTCTAAAGGTGTAAAATACAACCGACTAAAACTAAATCAAAATATGTTTCAGCCCTTAATTTTAGATCACATGGTGTGACACATGCTCACTTAGTTCGAACAACGCAGTAAAAATATGTCAGTTATCATGTAGGCTATTTATGTGTTCGATTGTATTGAACGCATCTTACTACCAGATTCAATAACAAAACAAAAAATAAACGTTTTGGTTTTTTCACAACAGAGTTAACGCAAGCCAAGAATGATATTGATTACTTCCAATGATTTTCACTCTGTGTTTACCAATTTCTTAATCAGAATCAGGAACTAGGTCAGCTAAAAATACAATGTAGCAACACCATAAGGCTAAAACAGAAAACTGAATGTTAGGAAAAAGGTCAAATCAAGTAAATAAAGTTCTTACAAAAACATGTAATGAAACAAAAAGAAATAAAAAAAATTAAAAGTAACACACATGTAATTAAATTGCATATACGTGACAATATCATGAAATACTATTAGGAAACACGCCCTAGTTGGAAATTGCCGATGGTGTGCAGGTTTTCAAATGACTTATCCTTATAATGTTTAATACGTGGAGGAATGACATAAGGCTGCACACATAAATTGACCTTTGTGGAACAAAAACATTTTGCCAGTCTGGTTGGAGATTACTTGTGGGTTATAATATGGCTTAAAGTGTGCGTCAATATGATCATGTAGGGGCATTTACTCATCTTAAATTATATATTAAATATTGTCCTACAATTTAATACTAACATATCTCAGCAGTCTACTAAATCCTGATTATTGAATTGTCCGTACCTTAAATGTAATTAAGAATATTCTCGATGGAAATAATTGATCGCTATGGACTCTAATAATCGTGGTCAGCTTCCAATTGGGTCCAGAAACAACCTCATCTGGTCTAATCGTCACAATATAGTGTTATATGATATTTTCTCAACAGCCGCAGCTTTCCTTGTGACATCACATCGAGCGAAATTCAATCCGGTTTGTATTGATCGCGGCCAAATATTTCCATGTAATTTAATACTAAGCTTGGCATTATGTGTTTATATAGGCATAAAATAATGACCTTCAGAAGGAATATGGATGAATGAGGTTTCAAATCATGTGATTACTCACCATATAAAGGTATGTGTAATCAAATTCTAAATATAAACTAACCCCTTTACTACATTACTCGGAACTAAACCCATTCATGACCTCTGCGACTTTCAATATATATTAATATCTGACAGATCTCTTCTCGCACTGATTTAGCAAACTTTTGAATTAGATTCTTTTCATAGGCAACGGAAATGCGATGGTCATTTGTGTCTACATCTGTATATCTGTATATGTTTTGGAACACGTTTGTAAGTAATTTACTACAAAACTATTTTCACTTATTTTCATTATGAGATTTTGCTTAATTTAATTTTTTCAAATTTTGGAAGTTTTATGTGCTTGAGTTATAAATTCTCAAATTATTATCAGAACCGGCTTTCCATGCTAATGCTTTTACAGATAAATTTCCCCATTATCTGATGACACGTTTGTAAATGTTACTGCTGGAGACAAAGTTGAATTCAGATGGACGTAAACGTTGCACACCAAGCCCTCATGTGTTTTTGGTTTGCTCTAAACCGGTAGTCGAGGGTGATAAACGACTGACATCTGGCTACTAAAGAATTATAATGACTTACCTAAATATCGTTTTGCAATTTAATGTTTGCTTCCTTCATTGACATAGAAATATGTTTTAACAAAGAACTTTTCCCAAACAAATTTTTCTACACCTTTACATTGATACAAACTCTTTTTCTACAAAATGCAACATTTAATTTCTCATACCTTTAAACATAAAGATTTGTTACGTATATCAAAGTAAAACCATCTCGTCTTCATTCGAGTCTTTTTGTTTCAACTTTCTTTTGTTATTCTATTTTAGTAGAAGACTATATTTGCATACAATTTGAATCTAACATAATCTCTAAAGTCAGTCAATGCAATGAAAAAAGCCTTTTCTTGTTAAACAAGCTTGTTCGGTCAGATGATAAAACTTATGGCAGCTATTTACAAACTCGTCCTACGAAGCTTCCATAAACTGAAGACTGTCAACAAATTTTATCTTGCTGATTGTAAATGACATATACTTTACAGTGTTATTGGAAATGCGTTTTATTTTATCGCTGTCGTTAATTTTCAGATGGTTTATTATATACTTATTGCTGAACGTCTCAACTATAATATGAGAATTATATCCTCAAAAATTTTAAAAGACAACATTAACGAAATCCGGTGCGGTACATTTTAAATTACAGTTGTTATGTTCTGACCGCCCAACTTTCCAGTTATGTGATAATGATATTTAACTCGATCTTTGATCAAGAGTACGTTCGAAAATGTGAAACAGTTTTTGCGTTAGCAAATGCAGCTTGTTCTTTTATTGTCAGTGGTTCCTCCGGATGAAATCAATTTCATTGATAGATCTTTCAGAAGCCAAACAGCAGGATCCTCACCACGATAAATATTTATTGATTTTGATATGTTTTATTAGCAGCACAAACTATTTCGTTAATGATCTGTATCTGCGCTTAATGATTTTTATAAAACAATATATTTATTTTTGTTTGTGATGCTCGTGATATATCTTAGATATATTTTTTCTTCACCATCAACACCAAACACGTTGATAACCTGTGCACGTTGATAACCTCTGAGAACATAAGATTGTTTTGTTTCTCAAATTGTTGGAATTTTATTCTCAGCAACAGGAAAGTCAATCCCGCTAAGGTTTGGATTGTTAACATGACAATTATATTTTTTTTCGATATGGATGATCACTTGCTGGAAATAACGCTGATAATATAGCCCACTGAAAACACCTTTTGTCGTTTTTTATATTCACATAACAGTTTGAGATTTTTATTTCAGTTGGTAGCAGCTACCTTGCATCGGATTATATTTCATAGTGTGAAATATTATTTATGTTATTTTATTAAATCTCCAACCTGATTCTGATGCTTTGTACTCATCGATGTTTTCAAGATTTTCTTAAATATTTCATCTGACAACGACAACAAATCTGTCCAATCTAAAATTCGACGAGATCTAGATGTGATATGAGGATCAAAAAATTCTTTGTGCTGTTTATATTGGGATTCTTTAATCACCGATTAGATATTTAGCTTAGAAAACTGAATTTAAAATTATCGTATTATTGTCAGATCCTTCTGCGCTACAAGCTTAGACTTAATTGTTGGCGGAAGCAAATTATAAAAGTTTGTGGCAGAAACATTTACAAGTTAAAGTTCATTATCAAATGTCTATCCCTATGCTTACTGTTTTATATTTATCAAATAAAGACCAAATGTCATCAACTGCGTTGGAGACTACCTTTCGTCAAGGAAACTTATTTCTAGTTTGTGTGTTGTAGCCTCTCCAGTGAAAGTACATCTCCGAGCGGGGGCTATGGCTCATGCGCCTCACCAATCCCAAGCGTTTTATATTTTGTTCCAGTGATATCTTGCACTAACTTATGAAGAACTTGCTCTCGAAATCTTTAAAACAGTGCGCCATTCGGTTGCATATCTCTTAGCTCATCAAGCATAACACGATCACAACCGGTATTATTGTTTTGGTTGTCACAGTAACATATGTCATGACGTATTGCAATTATATCAATTTGATTATACTGTTATTGCCGTGGAATTGGTCAGTCATTTTCAAGCTGTTGATTGGGCGGGCTCCATGATGCAGTTTACTTGTGAACTTGGAATGTTCATCCACCTTTGGGTTTCGGTAATTTGACAACTGACTGGTGAATATATAGGTCGCTGATTGCAGCACAGACCGTAAGTTATATTGTTACGCCCAACGTAGTTAGCTTTAGATTGGCATGGAATGCATTAGATTTTTATTAAAATTTAATCACGAAACATGCTCTTTTTATGCCACAGGTGGCACAAACACTTTGTATTTGTTATTTATAGCTATTCATAGTTTCTCTTGTATTTTCTGTTTACTTCTGCACTTCAGCCAATACATAGTTATTTTTATATTTACTTTTTCGATACAAGTTATAATATATATGTTATCATTTCCTATGTTTTATATAGGTGTACAGTACAATAACATTTCAGTCAATCTGCATCTGTCACGTATACTTGCAGCCGGGACATTTTTTTCATAACCATAACACAGAAGTATTTAGAAGCTGACGTTGATTAGAAGAATAATTGATTTCTTTAAAAATTATTTTTCGATGATAACAAGTACTGTTTAATAATATCAATCGGAGGAAGACCCAACCGAGTCAAAGTAGTTGTCGTAAAGCTCTATCCAATGTGTACCAGATCGATATTTATTACAAACTTTGAGTTCTAAGAAGAGAGCGTAGCTCTCCAGGTTGTGATTAGACTTGTAGCAGTTTGGGTTTATCTTTTGAAAATACTCCGATAAATACGTTGATATCTTTCAGCGTATCTAGAATATTAAGTTTGTTTAGCGGCGGGTACAAGGTAGCATTAGTCATCTATCCCCAACAGATTGGTAAGTAAACTTTCCACAATTCCGGCTTGCAACGGCCCTTGGAATCCACAATGGTTTTATCTTTGAGTCGCTGTGCGTCCTCTTTTTTAGTAGTTTTACGTTTCGTTGCTGTTATACGTTTCCCAATCATTTTTTACAATAATCATTCTGCAAAATACACTAGATTACTTTTTGATTTCATCGTCGGTAATTACTTCGCCAGCCGCAGCCTTTCTATTTTCTCCGGATACTGATCTTGATGCCGCAGCTAAACTTAATGGTGGCATTAAATTCGGTAGTACCGTTTATTCAATACTTGGTAGTGCAGCTACCAGAAATCTTTCTTTTATGTCGTTGCTTCATGCCATTGCAGTAACTACTGCTGCTGATACAAATGTGATCAAAGGTTTTTGCACTCGTATTTAATTTATGTGTTAGTATCAGTTTAGCTGGCTATTGATCCCTCTGCGTTCTGCTGTTTGCGTTCCGAAATCTATCTTCAATAAAACAGACTTTCGTTTAACAACAGCTTCTGTTAGTTTTTGACTTGACCGGCAATAAGTTTTGTAACGTGTATAATATATTTAATTGTATTTGTATTTTGCTTGATAAAATAGTACCGCTTACTGTAAAGTGCAAAACACTTAACACTTGAGTATTCATTCTTGCTAGAAAATCAATTTATTCTGCCTTTTGTTTGATACAATTATACCGCTTGCTGTAAAGTGCAAAGTTTTAATACTTGAACAGCCATTCCACCTTTTGTAGAATCTATTGTTAAGAACATATTAGATACAAGTACGGCATAAGCATAATAAGTTCAATCTAGATTTATTCCCAGTTCCCTTATAACTTCAATATCCGATGTTGATCCAGTGTTTTCTCTGAATGATTTGATAAGTCAAAGTGATATATCAGATAAAGTTTCCTAAAATCTTCGATTAATATTTGAGATCCGATATCAGTATCATGATACTTGTGCATGGCCTCCTGCCTCCATAATATACATGACAGTATGAGATAGGTTTCAATGAGTTAATTCTGCAACATCAGCTGCAAGGTTGCATTCGACCGCCAGTTCTGTGTACTGTTTAGAATTTATTCTGACAAATATTTGGCTGACATAAATACGTGTCTTGGTAGATGTTTGCTTTGTACTGTTGTTATTTTCCATGTGATATTTACCGCTTTTAGTAATGCTATTTGATCTTATTTTGCATAAAATAAAATTTATCGGTAAACGCGGTCAACTCAAGTTCGATTGTGTTATTGATCGATGGAACAACAGGTGGCAAACATCAACTACAAGTCGTAAAATTACAATATGGGCATCATCTGCAGCTTTCATTAGACAATCATTTTGATCAGCTCGGTCAAGCATAAGTAAATGTTTTATCCCACAAAATACCTTATTGTAGTTGCAGCAAAACACAAGTATTGTGCTCAAGGGTAGCATCATTGTCATTTGATTTAACTTATCCTCAAATATTCGTCGTTAATCATAATCTCCGTTGCGCGTTTTATTTCTGGTGGATGCACGTGATATTCTGTTTACAAATTGTATCGTTTCACTTGAAGTAGCATATCGTATTACTTGAATTAGCAGCACCTGCTGTCGCTGTAATTCCAATATTATTACACACAGTAGTGATTGATTCTCTTACACCATTACCATTTGCATCTGCGGGTGCAATAATTCCATGATCTGTAGCGTTATTAATAAGAACATTCTAACTTAAACTACATCTGCAGCAGCAGCTCCATCTGCAATTGCGTTAAACATTATCTGGGCTAAATTCAGATATATGTTCTCCAACTCCACTATCTTTCAACCAAATCATATTTGTTGCAACAGATTGTGACTAATCTAAGAGACACAAGGTTAAGAATAGTTCTTGCTACTGGCAAGTGCATAGAAATATCTTCAATTTTTTAATTAGCTAGTATATATCTTGCGCTTTTAAATAAGCTACAACCATTGCTTACAAGTGTTATTTGTGTATGAGCAGCACTATTTCCAGGTGGATTAGCATTCTTTTGGATTCTACCTGGCTTCGTACGGCAAGAGACACACAGCCTCGCAATGTGTATTAAACGTTCGTATGCCCATTTTGTTAGGTTCATTTTAGCTTTTGTCGAGATGCTCAACGAACTTGAATTCATTTGTTGAATTATCTGTTGGCATTTCCTCGGTCAGATCAAAGTAATATTTATAGACATTTGTTTATTTATTTGCAATTTTAATCTAAAATCCTGAACCGCTTTGCAGTTTGAGGTAGAAAAGCAACTCACTAGAACGCCACAGTATCTGGACGTGGTCTAGTGTTAGTTACTAATGTTCTGATAAGTTCTTCACCTGATGGAGACAGCATTTTTGGTTGTTTTTATCAATGCTGCAGTAGTTTCTCATGTCGGTGATATTTCAGAATTCAGTTGACTTTATCAGCAAGCTTTTGTCTTATTGCAGTACCCGGTGCAGATGAGGTTACTGTAGCAAAGGCTTGTGATGCGTCTAACGTGATAGGTGATATTTAACTTGCAAAGTCAGATACATGCAACGGTTTTAGAGAATATATCTGCAAAGAAACCTAGTAAACTGTTTCTACGATAATGTTTTCCTTGTTTCATTTCGTTCCTGTAAAGTAGCGTCATGATAAAGTTCAGCAAATGTATCTTTCAATACATCTACACACTGATCTCGCGCTATATTTTGCATGTCAATGTTGTCCAGTCCAGCAAATAATACAAAACAACCTGTTTGTCTCCTGATAAATCGATTGACTTTATACAAACCTTGTGCTAGATAAACTTCCTTACATCTCAGTGGCGGACAATGAAAAATAAGAAGTTATCTTATTGATATTGACATTGCTCAGCAGAATGTCATTAAACACCATTATTTTATGCTCATCCGAATCTAGCTCGGTGATAAGAATTAGATGTTCAGGTTGTTTATTATATAAATATAATCAGCAGCACCAAGTTCAATAATTAGTTTTTCGCTATACGCACTAAACAGCTCGTAATTGTCATGCTGTGGATTTATTGTGTAAATATAAACTCTATCGTAGTTAATGATGTCGTTAATTAATAGATTCATCAGTAGGTTAATTTTGTCTGATGCAGTTCGTCCTACTATCAGATAATGGTAATTTGGTAGGTCGTGGTTATGCTGATGTTTTATCAATCACTCCTAATTAAATTTGATTATACTCAATCTATACTAGGTATTCACAAATTTTTAGCAAAATGAAGTATTACAGAACATTTGGTACGTAAATTGGTGCCTCAACGGAAGAAAAATCCTGCAACACAACAACTGGTACAGACTTAAGAAACTATCTGAAACACCTGGAGATACAATGACAAGTAATTTAAGTACGTCAGGTCGGTGAGTGCAGGACCTGGAAACAAGATATGTACATATCAAAGTAAATAATACACAAACAGTAAGCTATTCTCTAAGGATGATCAATAACAGTAGACATCATTGAGTGGCGGAACAATTACTGGATCGATAACATGGCAGGCAATAAAAAGATAAATCTTGAAACGAAATACCCTCTTGCTAACGTAAATGACAAACAAGCAGTAATTTAACTTCTACGAATATACCTATTACTTCAATTGATAGTATGTGGATAGTGTTGCCCAATCGCTTGCGAATGGTGGTAATTCAAAACGAGCTAACATTAGTGTTGGTCACATCCCACATCTCGCTTAATGCTATAAATATTTGTTGGGTTTATTGCATCGGCTTCAATTTATTATTCGGAGAATGATCCAAGTTATGCCGTTCCATTTAATAACCCTATATCTTGCGAGTTAGAATAGACCACAAACAGAGAAACGTGTATCTTTGAGATCAAAATAGGATGTCCAGCGACCTTAGCAATATGGAAATTTAAATTAAGAGGTCGATAACATATTAATTTGGAGAAATTTATAACTGGAGATAAGAAGAAGCGAATGATGTTTCAAAACGGACTACGTATACGGAATCGAATATTTATATTACTATTTCACAGCAATTTACATCTAATCCTGCAGTAACCACACACAAGTAATTGTATTTCCGGATTTATGTTGTCAACGCTAGGGGTCCTTACCCAGGTTTGGAAATGTTTCAGATGTATACAATTGATGATTTAGTGTGATTATAATCTTTATTGTCTCTATATCCTTTATCGATCAAAGTCGCAAGAGTTTTATAATTCTATACTAAACCCGAAAACAGAGATCAAAATAGCTGAGGTTGATTCGCGTACCCATAAAATGATGAAGAACAAAGATTGATACATATAATTGCTCGAATGAAAAAAATCAATTTTAGATTCACCTAGTTTAAATGAAAACAATGACTGCTGTGTTAGAAATGCAACTGAAACACGCAATTAGAGACATTTCCTGTAAGTGACTGTGAGGAACAGTGATTAAAGGTTGAAAAGTTGTAGATAAATACGTTGATTCAGCTAAAAACAAAATCTTTTGACGAAATATCGTGATGGTAAAAATAGAGCAATAGAGACTAAAATATTCACGATGGTCTTAATAAGCTACCTGAAACAAGGAAGCATAAGTTTCTAAAAAAATCGTATCCTCAAAGACACATGTGCTAAGCGTCAAGTATTTCGCGTATTAGGCATGGATTATTATGAGCAAATTATGTTGTTGGAAATGGTAGATAATAGTACTGATGCTAACCTACTAAAACAGCATATTTCTAGTAGACTCTCTCAGTGGTGATACAAAAGCATAACGTACATCACAATAATACTGCGCTTAACGCAATATTAGAAACTGAGCATAGGATGGAGTCATATTATCAAGAGCTTAACGATATTACAATTGCAGAATATAGTATTGATGAAGATTATGATTCGAATCATAGTTCTAAAAAAACTATCAAAAGGAGGTGGAAAGTTTATTATGTTAGATGTGATACAGGAACTGCTAGTCAAAAATGATTTGCTCGTTGATATGATACGGAATCGAGTTGTAAAATACGAGAAACAATACGCAGTAAATTTTGTGTTAAATATGTAATATAGATAAAACAATAATAGAGGACACTATGTTAAAAATGAAAAGAATTCTTTTCCGAGGTAAGCATATGACAATTATGTTTGGCAATGAGTAATATAGTATATATTTAAAAAGAGAAAAAGATAAAGTTTTCTCTTCCTCGCAAGGAGGATTCAAATTATTATAATAAGATTGATTGGGTTACAGATTCGCTTTCTGATGTTATTGATAGCCTTTACAATCCGATATCACAAGACAAAGACCCAAAGATCACAGTGATAACGAACTAAAAATGTTTTGTCTATAAATCAAAGGTCTCACGTGGAAATTTTGCCAAGATGCTAGACCCAGTGATAAGATAATTTTGTGGGGTTTTTTTGTAATGATAATAAGAGTTTTATCATAAAAAGTGCAGACATAAAAAATATCTCAGCAAGTTGCTGTGTAAACTTTTATGTGAAAAATGTAATACCAATCTTGGCAGTGGCGGTAAAGAGGATTGTATCTGAGCCAACCCTATTTTTGTGCAACGACGACAAGGATGTCAATGGTGATCTCATGTTGGTAAACGACTGAGAAATATATTCTGTTTCATCAACAAAGTTGTTTGAGTAATTCTTTAGACTAACATTATGGGAGCATTAGGGAGGTGGGTTGGTATAATCATGCTGTCATCCATGTACCAAATAGGGTTTGGCTAAGAAGTCCCATTTGTATTCAGTTCTCTCTCAATTAGGTAGAAATATATTGATTTCTTCAGTATCATCTCCTTGAAAAAGATAATAATAGCCTAACCTAATGAAACAACTACAAGGCAGATGAAACGCTGCTTTGTGTTAAGGTGTATCCTCGTCACGCCATTATTACCCTTTCTAATTTTGGTGCCGTATCTCTGCATTTCTTCTTGAGTTTAGCATCATGTCGCAGCCATTTATCATTACTTGCGTATTCGAAAGCATTATATATATATATATATATATATATATATATATATATATATATATATATATATATATATATATATATATATATATATATATATATATATATATATGGTGAATGTTCCTCCTTTAATGAGCTAATTTGGATGCACGATACAATTCTTTGAATTAAGGCAAGTTAAATAATGACAGATATGTAAAATGTCCGATAAGTACAATTAGTGCCAGCAAGTGGCTGGTGTTCTATATCATGTTAACGATGCTAATAGTCATCGGTTTGTTGTTGCTAGCATATGCTATCGATTTATTTACATCTGGTGATATGTACAGCCGACTTAGGTTTTTTCTAAAACAAATTTCATTATATGCTATTTTAATATAACATTGCGTGTTGGACTAATCTAAAACAAATTTCATTATATGCTATTTTAATGTAACATTGCGTGTTGTACTAATCTTTGTCCAACATCATGTTTATTTTCTACTTGATCTGGATTATTGATTTTTATATATTCTGTAAACAATTAGTATATAGCTAAACTATTCTCTGTGTGTATGGATTAATATCAAGATCATTATTAATAGAAGTAAACATGGTTACTTGGGACTGGGTCTTGGTCTAGGTTATTAAAATTCCCCATCAATCTACCTGGTGTACCTAACAAATTCAGGTTATATATTATAATTTTAGTTCCAGACTTTCTAATAATGACCAACATTTTATTTTATAAACATTACTATCTTTCTAGGAGGTTATGGTCATTTTGGTAATTTGTTTGTAAAATGTTATTTGTGACCTGCGGTTAAATGGAAAACTATATAATCATGTTACTGGATAGATTATTAATTCGTACTTTATGATCTAGCAGAATCAGTTTTGTATTATAGTTGTGTCCAGAAGTTCACTTGGGCTGGAATTTGTTTCTTCACATGATTCAATTCAATGATATTTTATCTGGAAATATCAGCTCTTAAGAATAACACTTGGTCTGGAATTTATTTCTTTACATGATTCAATTCAATGATATTTTATCTGGAAATATCTGCTCTTAAGAATAACATTTTTAGACATTCTGTGATTTATAGCGAATTCAAACCTTAAAATGTACTACTGGGTTCGAACAAAAGACTTGATTCAACAAGACGGTGTATACCGCCAAATGCACATCAATACCTTTTACGTTCAACGTAATTATGATTTCCAATAAAGTTTATTCAGAACGTTTATTAAAATGACTTGCATCTGTTATTCTACGATTATTGTTGGGATTTAATTCACATAACAGTATGCTCGTTATGTCATTTTCTCTTTGTGTTCAAGAGAAATAATCTGTTGAAATGTATAAAGCTTGCTGCATTACACTCTTTCTGTTACTTATTTTAAGAGCATAGACTGGTAACACTGGTGACTGGCTAGTATATGTTTTCGTAGTTATCACACAGATCTTAAACTTGTTTAAGAAAAGTGGATCTTGAAAATGTTTTCACTCTCAAGTGGAAATTGTCTTTTTGGAGCTTTCTACTGTAATTGTTCTTTCGTTTTTAATGTTAATAGAGTCACCACCCATTGCACTTGAATTGTTCTCTTTGTCGCCAATGTATGTATCTATAGTACTACATCTTTTCAAACAAAATCAAATCAATACATATTTTAAAGCGTTTGATGAGGGAACTAAGGAATTTTTTTTTCTCATGTTTTTCTAGGTGAACCAGAGACCGACCCTGTTTTAAAACCATTCATGTCCTGATTTAAAAATTGGGATGTGGTTATGTTTCACTGGCCTTGTCACGGTATGCGAGTTCGTCTTATCTGCGTGTTCGGTGTGGGTGATCTGCCTTTTCTATACTCCCGCCCTGAACTATTTGCCAACAAATTCTACTGGAAATACCAACACTTCGCTCTCGATTGTATGGAAGAACTGATGTATAACAGAACAAGAGACGAATTTTTAGGACAACTTACATTTGATCCAACATTTTATAGAAATCTTGGATTTGTAAAAAATAAAATTTCATAGAGAAATTTTCGTTAAACCTTGGTTAGCTCTTTATTATAAAACAAATTAAATATCCTTCAAAGTTTAATGTTGTCATTTACATTTTTGAATTTTATTAAAAGGATCGCATATCATGCAGTCATACCCTAAGATGACAATTTAGTGCAATGTCTGGAAGTATATGAAAGAAAATTAAGATTGAATTATGAGAAAAAATGAAAGATTCTATATAGCAATCGTATTTGCAAAATCCTGTCTTATGCATCGATTTAGGGTAATATTAAATTAACATTGCCAATTTCAATAATGTATAAACTTGACAAAAATATTTTTGTTTTGGGCGTTGTAAATAATTTTAGGATTCAGCTCTAAATTACAATGCATGCCAGCTGAATTACTCTATTAAATGTCAGTATAATTAAATGTATAACACAATTATATTGTTCATGGAAGACAAATACACATAACGCGTATAATATGCATATATTTGTTACATAAATTCATATATTTCACAAAAAAGGCCTCAATTAATTTTTTTCTGAATAATAAATGCACATATTTATAGGCTACTGCATTTGTATGGAAAATTATGAACGAGTTTTTCGGATAGCTATACTGCACGACCTTGGGAGTGCAGTATAGCCATCCGAAAGAACGAGTTTATATTTTCCCATTCAAATGTAGTAACCTTTTTATTATATGCTCATTTTTGTTTCATTACCAAAGACTTAAAAATAAAATTCACAACAAAATATATTTAATAATCAAATTTACTATTTTATTATTAAAATAAATAAGTTGACAATCGTAAATTCTCTTTCAATACACAATAATAGTATTTATGCGCATATAGCTCCGCCCATCGACCTTTTGACTTCATAGCGTACCGCGCGCTCGCTCATTTAAAAAAGAAATCCCATTTTGGTCTATCTGAAATTGAAATTTAAAGTCATATTATGAATGACTGCGCCATTGAACAAAGTTTCCAGCTGGTCAGGAATTGAGAGATTTTGTTTCTCTGTCAATACAGCCAAATTCTGATTATCTCCGTCTGTGTGTTTTCCGCACGATGTACGTGTGACTTTAGGGACTGGCGATGACAACAATCTGCATAACTGTTTCTGTTCTGCCATGGATAGTTTGGAATCGTAAACTGGAAAAATATGAAAGTTTTTAAACAAATTCTTAAGAAGATGCTTTTTTCAATATTGTTTATTTTTTGTGAACAACAGATTCATTTGTTGGGGAGTTCCGTACAGTCTACTAAGGAATGTGATTTCGATTTCAACAATGTAGTCTGGATTCTATAGGCCTATATATTATAGTGCACAGATGTGTAACAGTATTTGGAAATACGTAATTCTTATTAGCAGAAAGAGTCCACAAAATACAAAGTACATTTTGAGGAGATTAAAGAGGCAAAAAGGCAAGTAGATTTATTCTCATTACTATTACCAGTTGTAGATGACATATTTTTATGCCCAGTCACTTGCATTATCCTTGTTGGAGGGACCCCAGCTTTTGACAGGTTTGTCACAGTAGTCTTCCTTACAAAATGATTGGTAATTCTCCCCTGGATTTGTGCACTTTCGGCTGCTCGTTTCATCAGAGTTCCAAGCTGATTAACCCCCATTGAACTCGGATAATACCTGCAATTTTTAATATTTGCATCGCGAATATGTTATATATAATCAATAATCCAATGCACCTGCCATAAATAAAAAACAGTTTTCTTATATTTGGCAATGTTGATTAATGCATTTCATTGTGAAAATGGTTTGTTATGTGCAGATTATACAATTCATTACAGATTACCCCTATATTTTTGTTTTATGTTATGTAATTTTATTTTCATTCATTCTTTGCATTGTCTAAAAAATTGTTACTCCTTTTTTCTTTGTTTATATTTCATACAGCCGTCGCTGAACATTTTTGATATCACGTTCAGTCGCCAGCTTCGTTGAAAATTTCTTCTGTGATTCTATGAATTCATCCACATTCTCAATTTTGGCATCTCTACTTTCAAATGGTTCAAACAGTTGGTTTACTTCATCCACCGACAAACAATAAATCTAAAGTACTGGCGTCTGCGTCCATTGTTTGTTTGCTATAGAAAGTAGTTCTTTATTCACGTGCATCAGTAACGTGGGGGTGCAATATGAAGGTGTTCAATATCGCCGGAGTTTGAACGATTCTGACAATGTAAAGTTAACGGAGAAAAAAGATGAGCATATAATAATTACTTGTTATATCGATGTTATATTTACATGAACCATATATAATACATGATAATAAATGATAACTACTTACTGGTTGAAACATTGTTTTACTACTATAATAGTATACCTCGTTCAGTATTGATCCTTTAATTAAAAACGAAAGGCATTTCTGTCCTGAACATGGGTGTAAGTGAGTTAACTCAAAGTATGAGAGTTTGTTTTAAAACTGAATATATCAATGTCAACAATACAAAATATGTGCAAACATACAATAAAAGATGTTTGCAATTAACGAACCACACTATCAAGCAGGAAAGTCAGCCCGATTAGTACGATAAAACTCGAAGTTAAAGGTATTACATTTATGTGATATTTTGGTGTGTAGAGAAATGTCAAGATGAATTACACATTAAAAATATCTTAGCTATTTAAGAAGAGATCTAAACACTCCCTCTTTAAAAATTTTGTATCGTTTTTAGTCTATTTTAAGCTTTTGTTCAATATATTTTCACACGTTTATGCTCTAGGTATTAATAAATTTAAGTAGAAGGATGTTGCACTCACTATGGTTACCAAATGGTCAATTCTCCGAAATTATCCATAATTTAATTGCTTATAAACGGACAAGTGATCTGTGATATTCTTTGGTGCCAAATTATTACTGAAGTTACTTAATGTACATAATTTTTACATTGTTCGCATCAAACAGACTGTGTTCTAACAAGGTTCAAAATCAAAAGAACAAGCGGTTAAATGAAATGTAATTCTGTTTCAGTTTACTAATATTGTCCACCTAATACCGGTTAGCCAAGTTTCATCAACTTTAACATGGTGATGCTAGTTTCCTAACTCTCTCAACTGTCAAGTCCCCACAAATAAACATACCACACCATTCCTGTCCTATGCAATTTTATGCAAGCCCATAAAACAATGGCATAGAGGTTTATGTCATGCATTTTGAGGATTAGTTTTCATAAATTGGACGACCACTGACTGACCTTTTAATTTCAGAAATTGTTGAGAACCATTCTAGTATTTCTTTGGAACTTTTAAAGGTCACTCAAACTTTTCCTTTATTAAATTTTGAAAATCACTGGCCAAGAAATTTTCGTGTTCTAGTGAGAAAAACTGATCCAGCGTTTTTTTTTTTTCATAAATGTGATGAGTGCTGACAGGCGTAGAAGGAGAATGGAACAGCTTTTTTAAAATAAAGTTTTGAAGACAACTGTCCAAGTCTTGTTTCATAAAAGTTTTAGTACCTTTAGTACAGAATTTCGGATGTTTAAAAAATTTGGATTACCACTGTACCAGCGTTTCTAATAACTAGCCCAAAGTGTTTCAAGCGCCATTGTTCAAGTATGGTTTTATTCTTCACGCAATCAGGAAAATATTGTAAAGAATCACTATGAAACATTTCAATTGCATTTAGACTAAAACCGTTCCAAATATTATCTTCTGAAGTGAAAACACTACTTCCCTCAAAGCAACGGAGCACATGATTCGCGTCATTAAAACGTGTTGTATGTCTTATTGAAGTTTGCAACACAACATTAATAGCAATATACATTGTCCAGTCCTTCGTATTCGCTCTTATTTTATTTATATCTAGCTTTTTCATAATGTGTACATGACAAATGAGGAAAATAAAAAAATACAAATATAAAAAACAATTATTATAGTAACTCTTTATTTGAATGCATTTCAATATGGACTTATATTCTTTGAAAGACATGTATCCCAGAAGTACATATGCAAATGAGCTAAAACTTATATAAGGAAAACATGTATCTCAGAAGTACATATTCAAATGAGCTAAAACCTATATAAGGAAACATGTATCTCAGAAGTACATATTCAAATGAGCTAAAACCTATATAAGGAAAACATGTATCCCAGAAGTACATATTCAAATGAGCTAAAACCTATATCAGGAAATTAATGCTTTTAATAACTCAGAATCTGAGAGGTTAAAGGTCAGATTGGTAGATCGGATCAGATGCAAAATGCTGTAAACTAAATCAGTATTAACTCAGGGATTAGAATATTTGTTAGTATGGTTGATATGTCTGGAAGTATCGTTTTCAACCGAGTTGATAAAGGCTTCCTGATTCGGAATTGAACATTTTGGTGGGGTACAGTTACTTTTCTTTCT
Source organism: Potamilus streckersoni (assembly GCA_016746295.1). Lineage (NCBI taxonomy): Eukaryota > Metazoa > Mollusca > Bivalvia > Unionida > Unionidae > Potamilus > Potamilus streckersoni. The sequence goes on from JAEAOA010001187.1 coordinate 1,049,374, forward strand.
AAATGTGGGTTGGTCACAGCTTATATTTTCCTTTGATTTGTTTGTTGGTTGCAAGGCAAAATGGGATTTGAGTCTTAGTCGGCGGATAAACTCGTCGGTGTCATTCTTAAGCTTCCCTCTGTCGTATGTTTTTGGACGGGGACAGAAGCGAAGAACCTTTCGATAAAAGTTTTATTTCTGCATCAGTAAGTTCTAAATTGGAGATGTTGACTACTGTGTTAGTAACAGTTGCATTAGTGTTTGTTACAGAGTGCTTGCGATTCTTACTTTTGCGGCGAATTTTCTTCTTGCGGTTGTTTTTAGAAGAAATTTCGTCAATTGAAGTTTCTTCACAACAGTCCTTTGGTTGTAGATCATGGCAGAAATTTCCAACTCAAACCATGTTTTCCTAGACACAACAACCAGACTGGTGGAAAACAAATTTCACACAGACATCTACTCGAAACCAACCGACAAACACCAGTATCTCCTCCCAACCAGCTGTCATCCAAAACACTGCATTAAGAACATTCCATATAGCCAGGCACTGAGGATACGCAGAATTTGCTCCGACGATGAAAGATTCCTAGAAAGGTCTGAAGAGCTGGCTAAACATTTAATTTACCGAGGCTACGACAAAGACCTGATTGCGGAGGCAATCCAAAGGGCCAAACAAATAAACCGTGATGACCTACTCAAATATGGATAGAAAGAAAAGGTTGATAGGATACCATTTATTCTGACCTATCACCCAGACAATCCCAAAGTAGGTAAAATCATCGCAAACCACTGGCCAACCGTGCAATCGTCAGACATACTAAACCTAATACTTCTGAACAAACCTGTAGTAGCTTACCGGAGACCAAAACACCTAAAGGACATCCTAGTCAGGGCAAAGCTAACGCCAATCGCTAGTCAAAACCAACCTAGTCCATCTGGACCCTGGATATGTTAATTTACGTAAGTAAATCAATGTACTGATTAGACTGAATGATATGCCAAGAGTAATTTACTGCACTAGTTTGCTTTTAAATCTAAGTCCATTATTTCAGAATTTCAGAAGGTACAATCATTTTCAAAGTAGATTTTATTACGTTTCTACTGGAATCCATTACATTTCTACTGGAATCCGTTACATTTCTGCTGGAATCTATTACGTTACTACTGGAATCTATTATATTTTGACTTGAGACCCCTAATGTGAAAGTATGGTCTTCAAATCTTCAAATGCACTCTAGGTCTATAAGTACCTGGCATGTCCCAACATTCACATTTACAACATGTATATGATCTTGACTTTTTCTTCAATTATATTACAATTTTGTGTTTTCTTTATTCACAATTAGATACAACTCTCTGCTGATATATCTGTCTAATCTGTTCATTTTCTCCACTGATTATCCTCTTTGAGCTTTATACACTTTACACACACTTTACACTTCTGGCTTTTCATATTTCGTTTTTCCTTCCTCCTTTCCTGTCAGGCCGCTTATTTTGTAAACTCTCACCGCTGAATAATCCATTTATTTCAATTACTGCTTACTGTTACATGTTAGTAATGTGCACCATTTTGATATCTACCTGTAATACTTTTGGTCTAGTTTATTTTTCTTTTTATTTGTTTTTGTAATTACGAAACTAATGCGAATCCCATGGATATCTCGACTACTAATGGTATAATACCATGTTATACCTTACATCTGTCACGTTCTAAAATCTCTTTGAAATATTGGCGGCATTCATTCACATTAACTCTCTCTCTCTCTCTCTCTCTCTCTCTCTCTCTCTCTCTCTCTCTCTCTCTCTCTCTCTCTCTCTCTCTCTCTCTCTCTCTCTCTCTCTCTCTCTCTCTGATTGTGCATGTGTGTCTGTGCTCGCGTTCTTGTTCTGTTTTTTTTTTTTCAGGGGAGTGGTGAGTATGAGACGCATCCTCTCTGTAGTCGTAGTGTATTAATTGTCCTCAACTGGTTATCTAGCTCTTAACTCTTATATCCATGCCATTGGACGAGGGCGTCATTCTTCTGGTCATTTAAATTATGTATATATTACATTTCTAACAGAGATATTATTGTTCGGACCACGTGTCCTCCATCGAAAACTTTAAGTTTTAAACTTACTGGGTCACATAAAATTCCTTGTCTGAATTTTAAAACCCTCACATCCTCAGTAACATTCTGACGTTCGCTTTTAATTTTTCTATCATTCTAAAATTTTGACTATTGTACTTTTTAAATACAGACATTCTAAATTGATATCTTTCAGGTATTCAAATAGATTGTTTCACATTTTATTGTATAGTTTGCTCTTGCCGGCATCATCTAGAACTATATAAATTGATGTAAGATGCATCTTACTTTATGCTTCCATTAAACCTGTTAAGAAAACGTTGACTCTTTAAAGCATAATTCAGCGTTTCTCGTTAACGTATCCACAATTTTAATTACCGTACGTAAAATGACTTTCTGATATTCATCTTGTTTGGGTTTCTATTGACTCGAATAGTGCCGTCTATTCAAATTTAAGGCATGCATTTTCATTGCCATTTATTAAACATGAATGTACCCTGGACATGAATAATCACTTTGATGCATGTTCTTAATGTACCGTTGTCTCGTCCGTCATTTCAGTAAGTCCCGAAAATGGAACTTTCCAAAGAGAAAACAAAACCCTTCTATTTTAGAGTACTTTTCATTGTTGATCCTTGCTACAGTAAATCCAAAAGTCACATGCAAAGTAAGATGAAAGTTTGGCATTTCATATTTTTGTCATACACTCTCAAGACATGATGTTCATCACAAAGAATCAACCAAAAATTGAGCAAAATCATACATCCATAGCATAGCAGTAGATATATCTTTGCAAAAATAGGATATTATTGAAATTTACATCAAATACATAAATTTAACAAGAGTCACCGAAAACAAAGCATGTCCACTAACGAAATATTAGGCTATTCAGATAAAGTAATATCAATGCAGAGCATGTAAAACTACATTCATGTCAGTGAAATTACTACCACTAAAGTAAACTATCTAAAACCGAAAGAATGTTGGTCATCGGAGCAACATAACTCATATTTGACGCGACATGGATGTCCCCGTTTATACCGATTCAACAGTAAGTTTTATAAATATGATATTCATATTCGATGCAGTGTAAATGCCACATTTCTAATGATTCCACTCTATATGGTAAAACTTGTAACACGTAAAAACCCTAAATAATTTGTGTTTTGTTTTTTTGAGTGAGGAAAATGTATAAATGTTTAGACTTTAAAAGCCTCCAATATGTACCAGATTCAATGGATGACTAAATAGTTGTTTTTACTATTTTAGAATGCTTACGTGACATTTACCAAGATGATATGTTTAGCTTGGGTTTTGTGCAATTACTTTCATTGACTCTGCTGTGCACTGAAGCTGTGAAGTGTGATGTTTTAAGGTGTTCTGAGGTTTTATGTAAATATTTAGTTTTAGCTCTTTTCTATTCTTGACATCATTTTCCAACTTGATGAATTTTAAGTGGATATTTGACTGCTGTAGTGATGTATTTTCAGTTTCTTTGCTAACTTTGCCTTTTGTTTTAATTCTTACTTTAATCCTTTCATTTCGTAGCAAAAATCATGCAAAATGAATGTAGACCAGAACAAAGATCTACTGCAAGTCTTATTTCAATGTTTCTTGAATACTGAATTCAATTACTTAACTATTAACATTACATACCAAATGTCACGAAGAAAATATACCTATTGTAGAATTAACGGTAATTGTAGGACTTTGGGAGCAGATCTAGCTAAAGAATGAACATAATAAAGAATTGAGTTCCATTTTGATTACATTCATTGCTAATAATTCCACAAGAGCCAGATAACATCAATAGTAATTGGATACAATTGTTACGCATATGTAATTTAATTACTTGTGTGTTAGTTTTAAATTCTTTATAATTTAGATTATTATAACATTTCATGTTATTGTAATGATACCTCCATTCAATGGATTTGAAATTTTCCAGAACATTCAGTTCAGTTCTGTTACACATACAGTTCGTAGTTACATTGTATCTTTGGTGAGCTATATTTCGAAGTCAATTTAAACAACATTTTTGTACTTTTACATTATTGAACCTAATTATGGTCGGTCTGAGAATTATACGTTGGTACGTTACTGTCTTTTGAATGGATATGTGTAGTTTTCAGTCTTCTTGCAACAATGAAGCGATAAAAGACGTGTGAGAAAAGTCTAATCGAGCGGATGGTTGTGTCACGCTATCACTCCTTGTGTCCGTTATAGTACCGTTAAAGTGAGTTCATGTTGTCAGAGATTTCATCGTAGTTTGTTGATAAAACGTCAGACTCCTGTGATGTGGGCCTCCTTTGAGTAGATAAATGAATTTTGTGTGCTTGTTAGATCTTAAGAATAACAGATAAGGCAGTACCTTCTTTACAACATTGTATGAATCACGGTACTTATTCAGTTCCCATAGTAAACCTATACAAACACCACGATATTAAAAATTAAGTAACCTAAAATTTTGGAGTGCTCATGACCAAACTTGTATTTTTCAGTATAGATGAAGCCTGGAAGTCTGCTTCTGTGCAGAGGAAAGGATATGAGCCGCGGCATTTTCTGGAGCTGCATAAGTTTGAAACATGCACTTTAAATTCCGCACCAAAGAGTCAGGTACTAATTTTAGTAATGAGTGTTCTAAAATCAAGAATATTAAATACTTGAAATTCCATCAATAGGACAATGTCTCTATTTTAATTCACTTTCAACTAGAATAAGGTCTCAAAAGATTCTTTTTCCTAAAACATAATTTACATTATTAACCAATCCTGGTCAGCCAAACTCGTATATGCTCTATTTAAAGTTCACCCATTTTAGGCTGGTCCCCATTTTTCAATAGTTAGTACCGTGTGTCCTGTAGGCTCTGGGTAAAGCTATGCACTGGAGCCCCCTACAGGCCCTACTACTCAATAACAATATGAGCATGGTGCCTTTTGAAGCATGAGGCCCTGGTAACTGCCCAGTGTGCCCAGGGCTTAAGACGGCACTGAGATAAGTTGGTTAAATTGCATCATGATATCAGGACTTGCACGCACGTGTTACTCACTCACTTTTCTAAACATCATAAAACACTTTTAATCCATTACATTAAACACTTAAGCACTTTGTTAACGCTTGCATTTTTAAAGTACATTAGAATTTCGATTAACCGTCAGGGTGTGGGACCAAGACCATGACGGATATGAGAATAGACGGATAATACAATATGTACATTAAAAGTATTATACAATAGACCGGATCATCAAACAATCATAATATCTACATATGTATATGTACCTCTTTTTAATATTTTGATGTCCAATGACCTGACGGTTAACAGAAACTGATGATGATAATCCCAAAAATACAGTGTAACGCGTTCACTCTGATACTGATGTTGTTGATATATTGTCCACTAGTAGAGGACATACCAGTCAGCTGCTTAACAGGCAGATAAAACCAGATGTAGTTCTCAGAGCAATACAACTTGTATTCTTGTATTATGTCATCATGTACATATTACACATTCCATTATAGGCTAGTAATATACATCAGTTGTGTGACTACACTGAGAACTGAATGTTTCTACTATGCTGTTTCAATTTATGCTACTTTAGTTTTATTCAACATCACTTTTCTTAAAAAACTAGTTATTGCTACTTCATTAAATGATTAACACTTGTGATATGCTAGACATATAGTGTATAGTGAAAGCTAAACTTCAAATCTTCTGAATCTGTTATCAGATTATCAGTTCATATTCACTAAGCAAACAATGCAAAGTTAACTATGGTCAACGTATTAAGAGTTAATAGTTCACTTGCAGTACACAAAGTATTTCAGATAAGCTGGCTCTCTGATGTTTCGTTTGGGTCTAACTCCCGGTACAGCCGTTGTCGTTATATTTGAAATTGGCACTACGACATCTTTAACATTTTCTGAAAGTGACATTCCATATCTGTTTGATTCACTTGGTATTGCTGTTGTGTGATCTTTGTGATTATTTATAGGTACATCAGTATTTTCTGGTTCACGTAAAGGTGAAGTCTCCCGGATGAGTACTTTATCTTTGTGGGTCGTATGTGCACTTGGTTCAGTCTTCATCCTGACTATGTACGAGTGTTCACTCGGTGTTGTTTTTTTTTTCAGTTAACCAAACTTCTATTTTTTTTTCTTTCTTATGTTCAAAATATACGGACTTTCCGATACTCGATGATTGTGAGGTTCAAACTCTCTTATCAAACCACTTCTTTATCGATCGTTTTCGCGCTAATTGGTAGTTAATTTTTGGTTCTTTATTCAGATCACTTCTTGATGGGACTATCGATCGGGTGTTTCTCCCGAAAAACATGTGAGTCGGACTAAGTCCAGAATCCTGACGCGGAGTGTTTCTAAGTTCTAGCAATGCTTCATATTGATCTCTACCATCTATGAGTGTCTTCTTCAACATGTTCTTGATGACTTTAACAGCAGATTGAGCCTTTCCCTTTCATTGCTGATTATTTGGGTCTCACTTTCTATGGTTAATGCCCCATTTTTAACGAACTGTGCGAACTCCTTTCTGTAAACTGGGGTCCATTATCATTTATAATCGTAGTGGGAAGTCCAAATCTGTAAAATTGTTTCATAAGTGCGGTTACAACTTGACTACAACTTGCCGTACTTAAATAGTCCACTTCTATCAAATTTGAAATATAGTTGATCACTTCAAGATACTGTCTACCCCTGATTTCTAAAAGTTCCATGCCCTAATTATTCCAAAGTCTGTCTCCATCACTGTGCTGTAAAAGCGGCTCTTGTTGTTTCTAGATTTGGATTCATCAAACTTCACAACCATTTGTTTAATTTTCCCTGTCATTCCTGGCCAAATTACTTTCCTTTCCCTCACCTCATCATGCTATCGAAGTCATTCCTGGCCAAAATCCTTTCCTTTCCCTCACCTCATCATGCTATCGAAGTCATTCCTGGCCAAAATACTTTCCTTTTCCTCACCTCATCATGCTATCGAAGCCATTCCTGGCCAAAATACTTTCCTTTCCCTCACCTCATCATGCTATCGAAGTGATTCATGGCCCAAATACTTTCCTTTCCCTCACCTCATCATGCTATCGAAGTCATTCCTGGCCAAAATACTTTCCTTTCCCTCACCTCATCATGCTATCGAAGTCATTCCTGGCCAAAATACTTTCCTTTCCCTCACCTCATCATGCTATCGAAGTCATTCCTGGCCAAAATACTTTCCTTTCCCTCACCTCATCATGCTATCGAAGTCATTCCTGGCCAAAATACTTTCCTTTCCCTCACCTCATCATGCTATCGAAGTCATTCCTGGCCAAAATACTTTCCTTTCCCTCACCTCATCATGCTATCGAAGTCATTCCTGGCCAAAATACTTTCCTTTCCCTCACCTCGTCATGCTATCGAAGTCATTCCTGGCCAAAATACTTTCCTTTCCCTCACCTCATCATGCTATCGAAGTCATTCCTGGCCCAAATACTTTCCTTTCCCTCACCTCATCATGCTATCGAAGTCATTCCTGGCCAAAATACTTTCCTTTCCCTCACCTCATCATGCTATCGAAGTCATTCCTGGCCAAAATACTTTCCTTTCCCTCACCTCATCATGCTATCGAAGTCATTCCTGGCCAAAATACTTTCCTTTCCCTCACCTCGTCATGCTATCGAAGTCATTCCTGGCCAAAATACTTTCCTTTCCCTCACCTCATCATGCTATCGAAGTCATTCCTGGCCAAAATACTTTCCTTTCCCTCACCTCGTCATGCTATCGAAGTCATTCCTCGCCAAAATACTTTCCTTTCCCTCACCTCATCATGCTATCGAAGTCATTCCTGGCCAAAATACTTTCCTTTCCCTCACCTCATCATGCTATCGAAGTCATTCCTGGCCAAAATACTTTCCTTTCCCTCACCTCATCATGCTATCGAAGTCATTCCTGGCCCAAATACTTTCCTTTCCCTCACCTCATCATGCTATCGAAGTCATTCCTGGCCAAAATACTTTCCTTTCCCTCACCTCATCATGCTATCGAAGTCATTCCTGGCCAAAATACTTTCCTTTCCCTCACCTCATCATGCTATCGAAGTCATTCCTGGCCAAAATACTTTCCTTTCCCTCACCTCATCATGCTATCGAAGTCATTCCTGGCCAAAATACTTTCCTTTCCCTCACCTCATCATGCTATCGAAGTCATTCCTGGCCAAAATACTTTCCTTTCCCTCACCTCATCATGCTATCGAAGTCATTCCTGGCCAAAATACTTTCCTTTCCCTCACCTCGTCATGCTATCGAAGTCATTCCTGGCCAAAATACTTTCCTTTCCCTCACCTCATCATGCTATCGAAGTCATTCCTGGCCAAAATACTTTCCTTTCCCTCACCTCATCATGCTATCGAAGTCATTCCTGGCCAAAATACTTTCCTTTCCCTCACCTCATCATGCTATCGAAGTCATTCCTGGCCCAAATACTTTCCTTTCCCTCACCTCATCATGCTATCGAAGTCATTCCTGGCCAAAATACTTTCCTTTCCCTCACCTCATCATGCTATCGAAGTCATTCCTGGCCAAAATACTTTCCTTTCCCTCACCTCATCATGCTATCGAAGTCATTCCTGGCCAAAATACTTTCCTTTCCCTCACCTCATCATGCTATCGAAGTCATTCCTGGCCAAAATACTTTCCTTTCCCTCACCTCGTCATGCTATCGAAGTCATTCCTGGCCAAAATACTTTCCTTTCCCTCACCTCATCATGCTATCGAAGTCATTCCTGGCCCAAATACTTTCCTTTCCCTCACCTCATCATGCTATCGAAGTCATTCCTGGCCAAAATACTTTCCTTTCCCTCACCTCATCATGCTATCGAAGTCATTCCTGGCCAAAATACTTTCCTTTCCCTCACCTCATCATGCTATCGAAGTCATTCCTGGCCAAAATACTTTCCTTTCCCTCACCTCGTCATGCTATCGAAGTCATTCCTGGCCAAAATACTTTCCTTTCCCTCACCTCATCATGCTATCGAAGTCATTCCTGGCCAAAATACTTTCCTTTCCCTCACCTCGTCATGCTATCGAAGTCATTCCTGGCCAAAATACTTTCCTTTCCCTCACCTCATCATGCTATCGAAGTCATTCCTGGCCCAAATACTTTCCTTTCCCTCACCTCATCATGCTATCGAAGTCATTCCTGGCCAAAATACTTTCCTTTCCCTCACCTCATCATGCTATCGAAGTCATTCCTGGCCAAAATCCTTTCCTTTCCCTCACCTCATCATGCTATCGAAGTCATTCCTGGCCAAAATACTTTCCTTTCCCTCACCTCATCATGCTATCGAAGTCATTCCTGGCCAAAATACTTTCCTTTTCCTCACCTCATCATGCTATCGAAGCCATTCCTGGCCAAAATACTTTCCTTTCCCTCACCTCATCATGCTATCGAAGTCATTCCTGGCCAAGATACTTTCCTTACCCTCACCTCATCATGCTATCGAAGTCATTCCTGGCCAAAATACTTTCCTTTCCCTCACCTCATCATGCTATCGAAGTCATTCCTGGCCAAAATACTTTCCTTTCCCTCACCTCATCATGCTATCGAAGTCATTCCTGGCCAAAATACTTTCCTTTCCCTCACCTCATCATGCTATCGAAGTCATTCCTGGCCAAGATACTTTCCTTTCCCTCACCTCATCATGCTATCGAAGTCATTCCTGGCCAAAATACTTTCCTTTCCCTCACCTCATCATGCTATCGAAGTCATTCCTGGCCCAAATACTTTCCTTTCCCTCACCTCATCATGCTATCGAAGCCATTCCTGGCCAAAATACTTTCCTTTCCCTCACCTCATCATGCTATCGAAGTCATTCCTGGCCAAAATACTTTCCTTTCCCTCACCTCATCATGCTATCGAAGCCATTCCTGGCCAAAATACTTTCCTTTCCCTCACCTCATCATGCTATCGAAGCCATTCCTGGCCCAAATACTTTCCTTTCCCTCACCTCATCATGCTATCGAAGTCATTCCTGGCCAAAATACTTTCCTTTCCCTCACCTCATCATGCTATCGAAGTCATTCCTGGCCCAAATACTTTCCTTTCCCTCACCTCATCATGCTATCGAAGCCATTCCTGGCCAAAATACTTTCCTTTCCCTCACCTCATCATGCTATCGAAGTCATTCCTGGCCCAAATACTTTCCTTTCCCTCACCTCATCATGCTATCGAAGTCATTCCTGGCCAAAATACTTTCCTTTCCCTCACCTCATCATGCTATCGAAGTCATTCCTGGCCAAAATACTTTCCTTTCCCTCACCTCATCATGCTATCGAAGTCATTCCTGGCCAAAATACCTTCCTTTCCCTCACCTCATCATGCTATCGAAGCCATTCCTGGCCAAAATACTTTCCTTTTCCTCACCTCATCATGCTATCGAAGCCATTCCTGGCCAAAATACTTTCCTTTCCCTCACCTCATCATGCTATCGAAGTCATTCCTGGCCAAAATACTTTCCTTTTCCTCACCTCATCATGCTATCGAAGCCATTCCTGGCCAAAATACTTTCCTTTCCCTCACCTCATCATGCTATCGAAGTCATTCCTGGCCAAGATACTTTCCTTACCCTCACCTCATCATGCTATCGAAGTCATTCCTGGCCAAAATACTTTCCTTTCCCTCACCTCATCATGCTATCGAAGCCATTCCTGGCCCAAATACTTTCCTTTCCCTCACCTCATCATGCTATCGAAGCCATTCCTGGCCAAAATACTTTCCTTTCCCTCACCTCATCATGCTATCGAAGCCTAAATGAGCACTGTGAAGACAATTCTTCATATGATTAAGAAATTAAAATTGCCTCTCCTTTAACAGTTATTCCATCTTAAACGCTACGGATGTCCGCCATATCTAACTATGGTAACGATGAGTATGACACTTTATCTCTACTTCAGGCCATTCCTCAATAATGAGTTCCATAAGTAACTGCATATCAGCGTCTTCCACAGTTGCATTCTCGAATTCTTGCAGACTTGCATCTGGGAAGTTGTCGAGAGTTTCTACATAAGCTCGACTTAATGCATCAGGGATAGCAAGATTTATTCCTTTTACAAATCTAAGTTTGATGTTATCTCAAAACAGTTTCATTGAGATATCTTGTAATCGTTTGGGGGCTTTGTTCAAAGGCCACTTTAGTATCGCAGGTAACGGTTTTGTGATTTTTCTGCATTATGACCCTTCTTCCATATGTATATTAATCAAAACGTTCTAAACCATAAAGCATCGAAAAAGCTTTCTTTTTAATTTGCGCCCACCTTCTTTCAGACGGTTTCTGTGCCCACGACGCAAATTCTACTGGTCTACCATCCTGAAGTAAGACAGCACACAGTCCATTCTTGCTACTATCTACTTGTAGCACGACTTCTTTATGTCAAAATATGACAGCGCTGGTGTCTCAGTCAGCCTTTTCGTAATTCTCTGGAAATCTGCCTCGCATTAGTCAGACTAATTCCAGACAAAATCTTAACGTGTTAGTTGACGAATTCTTTCCAGTCCATGTGCAAGGTCCGGAAGAAATTCGCCATATAATGCACTATGCAAGATAGTCTCTTCACGTCAGATATATTCGTTGGTGTGGACATTTCGTGTATTGCTTTGATCTTTGTATTGTCTGCTTTGACTCCTTCACTAGTTATTTGGTGACCATGAAAAAGGATTCCAGTCAGTCCTACTCCTATCTCGTTATCATTTAACATGATATTACGTTATGATGCATCGCGTGTACAAATTTTGCAATTTTCTATCGTCTGGTTTTGATTATTGTTCAGAGTTTCCACATCCAGCACCAATTATATCATCCGACATAGTGAAAACACCATCCAAATCTCCAAGAGCTTCATTCAGTTTTCTTTTAAATATTTCGCTTGAGACCATTAGTCAAATGGTAAACTCTCCCATATGTAACAACCAGATGGTTTAATCATTGTAGTAAGCTCACTTGATTTCTGATCAAGTCTCACATGCCAGTATGCCTCACAGACATCAAGTTTACTGATTACTTTTTCATTAGCAGGTTTCGGTAACACGTTCTCAAGCGTCGAAAGTTTCGCATGTTCGCTCATAAAGTGGTATTTAGTGGCTATCGATCTATGCAAATGCGTAAATTTCCATTCTGTTTTCGTATAACAGCCATCTGACTAACCCACTTAGTCGGTTCGGTAACAGGTATTAGAACTTTTCTTTAGACTAATTTATCTATTTTTCCCTTCATGACTCTGAAGTGAGAGTGGCAGCTTTCTGTGAGCCAATGATTTCGCTGGAATTTCGTTGTCGACTGTAAGAGTTGCTTCACCTAGATCACTGAGTTTCGTAGTGTCAAGCATAGCAATAAATCTGTCACTGTTAACCATAATCATTCGCATTTGCTGAATATTTTTTTTTATCCTAGGAGATTCATGTCATCAGTTACACGTACTAGTGGCGGGAAAACTAACGATAACATGGCTGACGGTCACTTAAGCACATTCCACTTACCACCAATATTTAATGTAACCGATTGGAATGTTTTGGAAACCTTTAATTATTGGAAAAGACAAGTGCAGATTTAACTAACAGCAAATGGAGCAACTGATTTAGAGGATGAGATAAAACCGGACATAGTTTTGCATATTTTGAATCAATCTGTATGGGACGCACATAGCGACAAAAACAAATCTGGAAAGGTATTTAAAAAACTCGAGGCATATTGTACCCCCCCCCTAAATGATGTCCTGGAGTCACATAAGCTCTGGAATTTACCGTACCAATAACCCTTCGACAGCTTTCTAACTGAGAGAGTGAGAGTGTCGTCATGTAATTTCATGGAGAAAGATAGAATGATCAGAGATAAAATAATTTTGACAGTTACGGGAACATTTCAGGAACTCTTTGCCTGTGAAGACATGTTAAACCTGGACAAAACCATACAAATGTGTTTTGCATTTGAGCAAATAAATATACAAAAGAACTGGGGGATGCCGGCTCAAGCGGCCAGACTATAAAATCAGTGCATTTGAGCAAGTTTTGTTTACATACGATTTAGTTTTTTTGAGTGTAATGGATGTCTAGGGATGCCAAAGTCAGTTGTTGTTAGGGTGTCAGTGCCCGTAGAAACATTTTTCAAACACTGGCCAGGGCTGGTGGTTCTTTATTTTAAAAAATCACAATCTCTGACTCCAGTTTCCATGTTCAAAATTGACATATGTTTTAAACTAGTATTTGTCACACAACGTTGAAACGGCTGTACTTCAAATATGAAAAGAAATTCAATGAAATCATGTAAAATTGACTTTTGTACTTTTTTCGATCTCAAAATATTTCAAGTAAAGCAATACTTATCTCCAGGTCCTGATGTCAGTCATTGTCCAATGGTAGATACTAGTAAGTTATTGTTACTACCTAGGTGGAATCACTACTACTACTAGTCAGTCAATCAAATTACCTTTGTAGTTACCTTCTATCATAAAAAACACTTCTTAGATTAAATTGTGAAGTTATCATTTCTTTAACTATGTATAGTACGTGTTGCTGTGTGCCTTGGTAGTATTCAATGACAGGAAAATAAGTAGTAAACCATAAATGGAAGGAACAAACTTCTGTATAGCTTCAGTGAATACTAATGGAGTAGATAAACAAAAGAAATAAATAAACAACATCATCTTAGTAACTATGATATTATTTTGATACAATAAAATTACAATGGATTTAATAAGGAATGGACCTCTTATGCTGAAGAAGGAACTAATGTAATTATCCTAAAAAGCAATTTTGTAAGGAAATATTTAAAAGAAGTAGATATTGATATAAAGGTTAATAATAGACTACAAAGGGAAGCAATAGAAGGACAGAAAATTTCAGGGGAGATTACTCAATATCAAAATAAATAAAATACTTATAGAAAATGTGTCATTTCATGTAAACAAATATAAAAAATAAGAGTTAATAGAGAATCGTGATAAATATAAAAGAATTATTCAATGGAAGATTTAATTTTAGGCGGTGATTTTAATTTGGTTGGGGAAAATGTAGATATGAAAGGAGAATTACCACCTAATGATAGAATATCTATGAAGACAAATACTAACCTTTTTAATAAGCATAAACTAAATATATTACGTACAGAATACACCTATGAATATAAAAATGGATTCGTGAGCAGATTAGATAGATTTTATGGTACAAATTTGAATAAGTGATATGCTAACTCACAAATAATAAATAACAAAAATTTTAGATCATAAACTAATAGAGAGTGAAATTAGAGCGCAAATCAGAGTAAGGTCGGGCAAAGGAGCAATGAAACTTAATAATACATTTCTGGAAGATAATGATTTTAATGCTGAAATTACTACTCTAACCAACAACCTCTCACTCGATACCGAGCTCAACAAGCGGATTGGAAAGCCGTCAACAACTCTCTCTAGATTGTCGAAGAGAGTGGAACAACAGCAGGCAGACATTAAACATTAAGATCTCCGTGTACCGTGCCTGCATGCTTAGCACTCTCCTGTATGCCAGCGAAACTTGGACAATGTATGCCTCTCAGGAGAAACGACTGAGTGCCTTTTATATGCGTTGTCTCCGTCGCATACTGGGGATCACCTGGAGCGATCGTGTGACAAACAACGAGGTGCTTCAACAGGCCAAAATTCACAGCATGTTCACACTCCTTCGCCAACGTCGCATCAGATGGCTGGGCCATGTGCATCGAATGGATGATGGACGGATCCCCAAAGACTTTCTCTACTCTAAACTTGCCTCAGGCAGAAGATCAATAGGTCGGCCACATCTTCGCTTCAAGAATGTCTGCAAGCAGGATATGAAAGCTCTTGGACTAGAGGTCAACACCTGGGAAGAGCTTGCCCTCGACAAGTTCAGCTGGCGACATGCTCTGTACACAAGTCTGAAAGCCAGCGAGGAAAAGTTACGACAGTTCGCTGATGAGAAAAGATCTCAGAGGAAGAGGATGCAGTTCCAACCAAGACCTGATTCATACTTCAAGTGTAGCAACTGTAGCAAGGATTGCCACTCCCGTTTGGGACTTTATAGTCACAGAAGACGCTGCACAGCTACAAACTAAGACACCTTTCATGGACGCATTACCATCGTCTCTCGAGACCAACGGAAGCCAACCAACTACTCTAATAAACACTTTTTTTAGATAAAGGGGAATATTGTCAGATTGGGAAATTTTAAAAGAATGGGATATTTTTTTTTAAAAAAAGTACAGAATTTAGCTATAAGATCTTCTGAAAGGATCAACGAATTTAGAAATAAAGAAGAGATCAACGAATTTAGAAATAAAGAAAAGATTAGCGAATTTAGAAATAAAGAAAAGATCAACGAATTTAGAAATAAAGAAAAGATCAACGAATTTAGAAATAAAGAAAAGATCAACGAATTTAGAAGTAAAGAAAAGATCAACGAATTTAGAAATAAAGAAAAACAACAAATAGTAAGCTATTTGATACATAATAATTAAATACGGATAGAACTAAAAGTAAAAAAGATTAGAAGAAATAAGGGAAAAAGTGATAAAGGTAACGAAATAAGAGCAGGAAAATTATCGAATCTCTTCAGTACATCTAGAGTCTTGACGAAAAGAGGAATATAGGAAAGGAGACAATAAGGAAATAAACCCTTTAAAATCAAAATACTCAAGTGATGGTTTGGAAGTAGTTTTTTGGTCAGCTTTTCTTTTCTATCTCACCTTTATCAAAGGAAAGCCAATTATTAATCAAAATCTACAAAGCCATCATAGACCATGTTTGATCTCTTTATTGCTAATCTTGCAAAAACCTCAACAAAAAAAAACCGCATTTGATCTTTAATCTCCAGATTAAAACAATAAGGTAATCTATCAACAACTTGTTGTTGTGTTCTTGTTGTTGTTGTTAGCTTTAATCCCATTACTCTGCCGTGCATCACTGCACTGGTTGCAGTGACTGCTGGAACAGTTCCAGTATCCAGTAGACTAGTTTTAGCTGGTTTCTGCAATGCATGGGTGTAACTTGCACACATACTATTTCTTTTTATAATATCTTTATTTAAAGGAATAAAAGCAGGAGATTTCATCTGTAAAACGGTATATGCAGTAGAGAGCCTTAAAAATTGCATTCTGTTCAACTACCAAGTAGACGTATATGTTTATTAAAGCCAAGTGAGTACTACTTATGGGTAAACTATGCAAGCTGTTCCGAATTCATTGGTCACATGATTCACTTTACAGAACGTTTACAGTTTGCAGTATAAGTATGATAAGTAGAGACTCTGCATAAGGGTGGGGTGTACATGGGAATAAATACTTAGTAATTTACTTGACATTCAACAACAAATTATCAGCACAATCAGAGCTTTCACAGGCAAATTGCATTTTTTGTCAAAACCGATGTGCTCTCCATTTCGAATGCAGGAAGGACCCAATCTGAAGTCAAAACGGCCTTGAGCGTCAGTCTGTCCAACTCTTTTCTAGCAGAGCGTATGATTCTTTAATGAAATTAAGTAAAATATAATGATAGTGATGAAATCTTTTAAAAACCTTAATTTTATTACAGAAACTTATCTCTCTAATATCCAACTTCGGGTTTCCTTAGCTACCATCACGTTTCAACCAACATCAATATAACTAATATTTTATTCTGCTTTTTATTTGAAATAAAGCTAAAAAAATAAGTGTTTCCAGTCAGACGGTAGTCTCTATTATTTGTTGCTGATCCTATTGCTTTTCTCGCCTTCAGAGTTTAAAAAAAAAAAACAGAAAAGGTTTTTAAAAATTCCCGAAATTGTTTTGTGCATCTGGTCTAGCCTAGCTTTTGATGCGCTTCGTATATTATATGCTAATCATTATCATATTTATAACGCTTTAAAAAGATATAATTTCTACTCAGCTGCCGGTATCTTAATTTTAAAACCAGTGCAGTAGGAAACACATATGAGGGTGGGGGGCTGAGTAATGTGGTAATCGATACATTGCTGCTTAGCAATTCATTTTGTATAAATTTAGTAAGAATTTATATAATTAAGTAGGTTATTAACCTGTTATTAGCTGTGAAGTTGTGGGTGAGGTGTTGTATTATCGTCTGTTGATGTCTCGTCATAATTTATTCAGCTTTTGTATGAATGTCGATCTTCCGAAATTAATAAACATTCAAAGCTGAATTAGTGCGCACTGCTGCAATAAACTTAGTGAACACATTGACGGTATTTGCGCCGACCTTAAAATTAAATATGAAGAGATAAAACACAAAATAATAAACTTTCAACCCAAAACCTCCTTTGCCTTCAATTCGGAAAAGTTATGGAAGTTCTACAAAGGATATGTCTTTAAAGCCAATAGAGAATATGAAGCCATGTAATAACAGCAATGCATGTAGCAACTTATTTTGTAGATCAGGCAAACTCGTGGCTAAGCAATTAAGGGCAAAATACAAAGCATAGATATAATGTTTTCAGATTATGCGTAATACAGTACAGACTGAACAAAGCATGAAAAATAGTATGAACAAGAAGCAATTCTATTTAGATGAAGCCATAACCAAACTGACAAACAATACTCGCGGCTATTATACGGTAAATACAATCGTATCTACCTGAGACGCCCATTTCACAACTAAGCTTGCAAAAATAGTAGGTATTTCAGTTGAACTGCAGAACTGATGACACATGAATGATGGATGTCCATGATAAATTACACATATCTACAATTACAATATGAAATTTTATTAATAAAATCCCCCCCCCGACATATTGACTGCGGTCCCAATCTTTTTTTTCTGTGTTGTGTCAATGCATATCATCAGGCATCTAGTCTTTGATTATCACTGTTTTTCAGACAGCTAATTTTACAAAGCAATGATGGAGCCCGAGTGGCCGAGTGATCTAAAGTGCTCAGCATTACTGATCACTGCCATCTGACCTCTGTCGGCGTGGGTTCGAGTCTCGGTTTCGGCCAATGTGGGTATGTGAGAAAGTTTGCCAGCTGCTTCTCATGGGTAAGTGGCTTTTTCTGGTGGTATTTCTGTGTTCTTAATCCACCATAAATACTGGCCGCCATGTATACCCTATCTTGTGCTGGAAAAAAGTATCGAACCCTACAACAACAACTAAGTAAGGATAACATTGCTATCAAAATGTATATACACAATTTCAGTTCCTTACATAAAAGATGGTATGGTTTGGCTGTTGAATATTTGTGACCATCTTTGCACTTAAAGGCCAGCAAGGAACCAGCCAGTAATGGGGTGTGTGTTTTCAATATGATATTTTGTTGTTTTCTTTTAATTCAAGATAAATTTGTTTTTAAAATAATTAAATTTGTTTTAAACTAATATATACATGTATTATTTTTATAGCTCTACCAGACGAGCTTTTGGATGGTCTGATGACCGTCTTCAGTAGTCCATCATTAGTGTGTATTTATACAAGTGTGTTGCGCGTCTCAATCTTCTAAACTGTTTATAAGATTAACATGAAACTTTACAATAACGTTCATCCCAGGGTCTAAAAACACAAGTTGAAATGATTGATATTGTCAGAGATTTGGAACTATCCAAGAGTAAGCAGAGCAATTGGGATTCAGACTATAGCAGTGTAATCTCTTGGCAGGTGATGCTAGGGTTTCCATGTTCCGTTACCGACAAGATGATCTTGTCCCATTCTCCTTCATGGAAGGTGTTCTTACAACCTGCAACAACATCGATGATGTTATGGCAGCCTTCAATATCGTTCGATAACTAACTGATGTTATTAATACGTCTCTCTCATCTTGACCATAATGATCTAAAGAACTACCACCCGGTTTCTAATCTCCCATTCATGTAAAATATCTTAGAAAATTTTTTCCTATCCCAACTTGTATCTCATCTGAATTCAAACAGTCTTTTTCGCAATGTACAGTTTGCATATCGCCCTTGCCACAGTACTGAAACTACTCTTCTGAAAGTAGTCAACGACCTTCTCTCTGCTTTGGATAACGGAAAGACTACAGTTCTCACTCTCCTTGACTTGTCCGCAGCATTAGACACTATAGACCATGCTATATTACTTCACCGTCTTCAGCATGTATTTGGCATTCACGATACGGCCTTACTAAGGTTAAAGTCCTACTTGGTCAACAGGACACAAATTGTGTCCGCAAATGGAAAACACTCCAGCCCAGTTGATCTATGCTGTGGTGTTCCACAGGAGTCTGTTCCTGGACCTGTTCTCTTCTTTCTGTACACTCAGCCACTTTCAAGTGTCATAGATCATCATCCAGCGTCTCACCAATTGTATGCTGATGACACCCAAATATACAAATCTAGCCATCTAGCTGAAGTTGAAGCTAGCATCCAAGACAAAGAGAGGTGCATTTCTGATGTGAAATCATAGAAGACATGTAACAAGCTGCAGATGAATGATGATAAAACTGAAGCCATACTGATTACAAAACATAGACTTTCTCATTCAATTCCTTTACCTCAGGCAATAAATATTATCAACACCTGCATTAAATTAAAGCAGTCAGTTCGAAACCTCGGTGTCACTCTTGACATTACTCTCTCATTGCATCAACATGTCATGAACATATGCCGGCTGAATATCTTGAGCTGAGATGCATCAGCTCCATTCGCAAATATCTGTTAGTTGATGCCACAAAAATACTTGAGTGTTCTTTAGTACTTTCAAGACTGGACTATTGTAATTCAATTTTGTCTGGTTCATCTCAATATCTACTTCAGAAACCTCAAAAAGTTCAAAACACTGCTGCTCGGATCATCCTTAGAGTACCACGATCAGAGCATGCCTCTCAATTGCTCTGCACCCTACACTGGCTATCCATACTATCCAGAATTAAACACAAAATTTGTTCTCTATGCTACGTTTCACTAACGGTCTCCAGTCCAACATACCTATCTGACCTCACTCATGTGTATACACCTACAAGATGCTTACGCTCCTCTTCTGACACTCGCATTCTCAATATTCCCACTATGAACTTGAAATCATATGGACAACGTTCTTTTGCATACCAGGGACCAGCAACGTGCAACGAATTGCCCAATGCACTTAAGACACAGTGATCTCATTCAAAAGCGCATTTAAAACCCATCTATTTCAACTGCAAGAACAGTCACAATGACCTAATAAGGTATCCTTTTTAACGTATCCTTACCTAAAAAATTTGAAGTCTGTTTTCTGTTTCTAATTTTTTGGTGTTTGTTTTTAATGTTTGTATAAAAATATGAAACAAATTTTGAGGTGAATAAACTATGACCAACATCATTGGCAGCTGTGTGGCGATTTGAATAGAACTGCACTCCTGCTTGGTCTGTAGACTGGATATACAAATTGCTATTTTCGTTGCGAATGGGATAGTCGTGCGAGCGATTCTCACTACTTCAAGAGAGATTTGCTGCTGCGACAGTCATAAGAGCTTCGGAGGAAGTGATCAGCATCCAGCGCTTGTTGAATCAAGGAAGATTTTATTACCACCATTGTACATCAAGCTTGGTCAGATTAAGAACTTTATCAAGAACGTGGACAAAACACAAGCAGCTTTCAAGTACCTCCGTGGGAACTGTC